>VXCM01007406.1:0-25648 GCA_014773175.1 Lucifuga dentata | reverse complement strand
GGAAGGGTAGAGAATCAATCAATCAAACTTTATTGATAAAGCACCTTTCATATAAGTCAATGTAATTTAAAGTGCTTTGCAGGCAATTGACAAACTTCAGTAGTATTAAAAACAGAATTTGAGACTAATGTAAAATAATATAATAGTCAAAAATATAGTAAATAAAAACAGAGAAACACATAAGACAAAAAAGAAGAAGCAATAAAGCAATCAACTATAAAATAATATAAATAAAAATAATAAAAAAATTAAAAAACACTACATGAAAGCTAGGCTGAACAAATGTTGCAGCAGCTTGCAGCTAACGCTATAAGCTAAAGAAGACTTCCTGGCTCATAGATTAAAAGCATTTCTAATAGATAGCCTGTTGCAAGACCACATAGTGCCTAATAAACTAATAAAAGATTTTTAAAATCAATATGAAAATTAACAGGAAGTGTGTTGTTCCTGGATATGAAAATTCTTATAACGTTACAATTTGGAACAACTGCATTTTCGCACTTTTCCTACTGACTTCACACACCGCAGGCTATGGCTAACTGCAATCCAACATCCAGAGTATGGCATCAGTACGGTGGCTGTAATTATTACGAGTTTGCAGCAATCATTTCACCATTCAGATCACTCCGCGCTTTTTATTGCGCTTAAATGCTAAAATTACGTAACTTCTGAAAAAAACCTGAATACACGTCTTGTTGGTGATGATGGATTACCTATCCCAAGAACATTTCAANTTTTTAATTCACTGTTCCAGTAGTATGCTTTGGGAGATGATTGTCAGTAATGTTACATGTATGAAAATTGAATATATTATGCTCAAACATGCAAAATGGGTGGTATGGTCCTTTAAAATGCATCAAAATCTGAAACATCTAATACGTAAGAAACATCTGAGTAGATATCAGCAATGAAATCTGTGTTCTGATGCAGCAGGAGACTTTGTGATGTAAAGTCAGAGAAACTCACAGTGTTCAGCTCAATCTTCTGGTTCTCCGTGAAGTTTCCATCTGTATGTTTCAGCTCTTTCAAGATTACAGGCTGAAACGTGACCAAAAAAATAAGTTTTATGTCATCAATTCTTTCTTTTCATTCATTCTGGAAGTAAAAATGACTTGGACTCTTGTAGTGTTCACACCTTCTTGTCATAGCATCCTCGATGAATGTGATACAAGCTGTCCTTCCTCTTGTCTTCATCAATCTGTTACACACACACACACACACACACACACACACACACACACACACAAAATGCAATAACGGATGCTTAAACACATTTTGTTCTGCTGTGATGTTCTTCAAAGACCTACATGAAGAATGTCGACTTGTTCCCATCTCCTCTAATCGTATCTTGCATCATGTGATTTAATCTCATTTCCTCTAATTTAAGCAGTGAAAGTAACGAATTAAGTTGACCTCGTTACTGTAATGAAGTGTTTTTTCTATGCTTCTACTTTTTAGAGTAACTTTTTAAAAAAGTAGTTTTACTTTAACATAAGTAATTTTAATTACAAGTATTGCATTTTGCTACATTTTAACTGACAAACATTACAGAGTAAAAAGGAAAAAACAAAGCGTGGAGCAGCTGCAATAAAATAAAACCGTAGCCACGATGCTAAAGATGGAGAGAACGAGCTCAGAGGATCAGAAAATCAACGAATTAGAAGAAAACAATCCCTGGTCACATTTAAGCAACCAGTTTAGCTTTATAAAGAAAAAAGCTCTCAGCTACAGCACGCAGTGAAAACTTTGCTGAAAAACGTGGAGTTAGCAGCTTATCAGAACTCAGCATCAAACCTGCATGCAGAGGTAAGTTAGCTAACTTTATCCTGCTAATTATTCATACTAGTCATTCACTAGTCACTCATACTAGTTAATTATTCAAACTAGTTACTAGCTTTGATGACATCTATGTCAAAAATAACATGCTTTCACTTGTTTCTGGGTTGCAGTTTTGCTAGCTACTGAAAAATGCAAGTTAATGTTGATTAAGGCTAGCTACTGAGTTAATTAACCTTAGCTAACTGACCTTAGCGTTAGCCATGTGTAGGATGGGCAGTTTCAGTGTGGAATTTTTATTAAATGTTTGCCTCATTAGTCAAATATAATGATTAAATTGACTGGAATTATTTTTTCCTCCTAAATGTAGAGTAATATTAATTAATATTAGAACGCTCAACAGGATAACACGTTTTAAAAACATAGCAAAGTCAATGTTAAGTTTTTTCTCAGAGAGCTTTGCAGTAAAATTGTTTAAAATGTTTGTATTTTTGCAATTTGTCACAATATAACTCCGTACTTTTTACTCAGAGTACATTTGAAACATTTTTTTTTACTTTAAGTAATGTTTTGACACAAGTAATTTTACTTTTACGAGTAAAATTTAAAGTAACAGGACTTTTACTTGAGTAAAATATTTTATTACCCTTTCCACTCCTGCATTTAAGTTCATGTAAAATTTATTTCATCTCATCTCGTCTCGTTTCTCATCCATCATGTGATCAAACTCATTTCAAGTCCTAATTTCATCTTCCTCTTTCATGTGGGCTCATTTCATGGTTTCCTCTCATCTAGTTTGACGTGGTTTCATCTCATTTCATCTCATTCAGGTTCGTCTCCACCTTTAACTCACTATTGTCCTACAAACGTTGTATAAACTCATCGTATATGATTATTAATTCACCACAGTCAAAGTCTGTGGTTCCATGAGGCTGTTTACCTTCAGAGAAACCTCCTTTTCATCCAGCGGTCCAATCAGCTGCGAGTTAATGTGGGACCACTTCTTTTGCATAAGACGCTCCTTCCTGTTCTGTCTAACATTAGATACACACACACACACACACCATGCACATACATGCATGAGCACAGGGGATATTTGTGGAACAGCTTTCTTGCTTTGTTAAAACTGGACTGAGTTCATTCAGCTCACAAGCTAGCATGAATGCAGGTCAGTTCGAAGGGCGTTTTTAGCCATTTTTGCTTGTTTTGGTCCAGTCTGGTCTGGTCTGGTCCTGAAACATGACTAAATGATTAGAATGTTGCATTTACTGCTTGGTTTGATTTGTTTTCACACAGGAAAACATCCATTTGAACTAAAAATTGGCAAAAGTCATGTGAGAACACTCATTGGTTAGAAATGTCGGGGGGGCAGGAGAAACGAAATCAAAACAGGAAAAAGTTTTCTAAGGCAGGATAACTAAATAACATGGAACACAGAGAGAATTGTGATACTTTTCTACTTATAGTCATCATTTGGACCATAAACCAAGAAAACTCTGACAGCAGAAGCTGAATTTGATTTCAGTACGGTGTGGAAAACCACATGTAGCTTCACATGATGTGAAGAAGACGTGTTGCCTTCTGAACAGAAGGATGGAGCTCATACAACAACAACATGCCTTTAACCTACAACATGTTCATCTGGACACGTCTTAGATATCATTTTTAAAGCATCCATTGGATTTTCTAATTATTTTGGTCTGCAACATCTGATTGCCATGTTTACATCTGGCTAGGCTAACCAGATTTGGGAAAGTTAAATACGGGACAGATCAGCAGATTCCAGAACCCAAATTCCAAATTTTTTCTCACAAAAAATCCAGAAATTTCCTCGTCTCTGCTTCCTTGTGTTTTTTGGTGTTGATGTGTTGCATTTTGTCGCTGAGACGTCTGTGTGTGATGGAAAAATGCTCCGCAAGTTCCACAAAATCCCTTTCTGGCGTCAGAAGCAAACAATCTCTTCATAAATTTAAATTCCTTTTGAAGCTCTTTGTTGAAGCTGCAGCTCATTTAGTCATAAATCTGGCAAGCTAAAGAGCTAAAATGGATGAAACAATGGAAAAACAGAAAATAAATCAAATGATGTGATGTAAAAATCCAACAGGAAGTTCACTGTGTGAACTTCCTGTTCCTGCAGAACACTGTTGCCACGTTGGCTTCATGCCAGTCAGCATTTTCAGCTACTTCTACATGCTCAAATTCTTCTAAAAGTGCTTCTACCACCAATTTAAATACAAGCTTCACGTCTTTACAGCCTGAACCATCAGTGTTTAAATTAGATGTTCACATGTAGTTCATAATGGATATGTGTGTGTGATTGGTGGGTTGGGTGCATATAACCCACTTTGACTCATCATAACTGATAAAGAGGGATTTTTTTATTTTTTTTTATACAAAAATCATAAGAACCTTGAGATACAGGACCAATTGGGATTTTTTTTTTTTTTTTTTTTTTTAAGAATAAGTCAGAAAACTTAAAAAGGACCTAAAATACGGGAATATCCTGGGAAAAACGGGACGTCTGGTCAGCTGACATCTGACCAACAAACCATACTGAGATGGGAAGTGAACTCTAATCTAACCGAACACAACTAAACCATATAAAAAACACCTGTAGAAGCTGAACGTTACCTCAGCTCCAGCCAAGCTCCAGATGTCAACATATTCTCTACTCTCCTTAGGATAGACTCCAGATGTTTACGCTTACTTTTCATTTCATATTGTTGCTTCCAAAAGTCAGCCACAGATCTTTCAGGCACTTCTCTCTCAGTGTTTATACTTACTAGTGCAGTGCTCGTTCAAAACATGCCTGTTCACAACAGGCCAGACTTTATGGTGTGCGCTGCAGCCTGCTATAATTTAGTTCTGCCTCATGAGCTAGCGTTGTTTGCTGCGTGGTTTCGGGTTCAGACCGTGCCACTGGACTGGAGCATATGCTGCCATGTTCACAGTGTATCCTGCCGTGCAGACTACTTTTTACCAGCACAGCTCAATTTGAGAACCGCTCATCCAAACAACTTCACACACAACACTNAGACTACTTTTTACCAGCACAGCTCAATTTGAGAACCGCTCATCCAAACAACTTCACACACAACACTGCACGTCCTTGAGTCCTGAGCAATAAGCTGAAGATCAAGTTCATACAGTTCCGGGTTCTAGAGATGTTGGTGCCACAGGCAGATGGACAGAGATTTCTGTCATTATAGTTAGATGTCTGAATGGTGGAGCTTAGGAATTGATACGTTAAAGCATCTTAACGTATCAGTTCCATCTTAAAATGTCAAATGTACTTCTGCTTTTTACCTGTAGAAGATGAGAGCGATGGCTGTCACCACGACCATGCTGAGACTCAGAATTATCACAATGTAATCCTGCATACTTAGACCTGGACACACACACACACACACACACACACACACACACACAATCATTTGTTAGTTATAAAGACTGAGAAGTCACACTGTTTGTATGGGACATGTTCATATTTTAATGGTGGTCTAGTGTGTCACTGATGTCTCTACACCAGGGACCCCCAACTGGCAGCCCGCGGGCCAAATGCGGCCCACNTCCATCCATCCATCCATTTTCTAAACCTGTTTGTCCTGTTGAGGGTCACGGGGGGCTGGAGCCTATCTTTCAATTTAAAAAAATCTTGTAGTTTAGTTGCACTTATTTCAGGATTGCGTGCTCATAAAATGTCATGCTTGGGCTCATTTTGTTCAGGAGAAGCTAAGCTTTCTGTAGATATTCATATATCTCCATTTTATTGAGAAATGGCAATTATAAAACATCGTGAACACTACATAGAGACGAGCACACGGTCTCCGGTCTGTCAGTGGAATATCACACATATGTTACGCATGGGGAACGCATGCCTGTTGCCATGGCTACATAAAAGCTGATAGACCGCTGACCCATCAATCAAATCCTCTATTAGTCTTTTTTTTCTCTTTTCTTTTTTAAAAAGAAAAAAAAAAGTTTTCAATAAACAGGTTTTCTTTTGGGACTATATTCCCCAGTAACTTTTATAACTTTTCAAAAGAACAAACAAACAAAAACGTTATTTACATTTTTTTTTTAAATTTTATTTAAACAATTTCCACCTTAAACGGAATTGACAGAAGTCAAATCTTCCACTCGTCTCCATCTTTTCAAGCAAAGGCCTTCACTGCTGCTCTCGTGCTGTTTTCTCAGGCTTGAATGACTTTTTGTAATGCCATGTTGTTTTCCTGCCNACTGCTGCTCTCGTGCTGTTTTCTCAGGCTTGAATGACTTTTTGTAATGCCATGTTGTTTTCCTGCCTCTTTCTTGAGGTCTGGGACTTTCATGTGCAGCTCCTTAAGCAACATCTCGTTCTCTTTCTGGAGGTCTTGGATCATTTTCTTATGTGCCTGTTCCATTGTGTGGAAATTCTTGCAGACATTTTCATTATATAGTCTGTCCCTGGAAATTTTAGCATTAAGACTTCGAATGCTTTCCTTTGCAGATTTATACTTTGATTGGAGTAACTCGTGTCTCCTGTGTGCAATGTTGCATTCCTTGAATTTTGTTTTCAGCTTCTCGTTCAGCACATTTTTTTCCATCTTGAGTTTTTTGATGATGTCCTCGGCTTTCTCATTTTCACAGGCCGCTTTCTGTGGTTCCTGCAGTTTCTGCTGATTATTATTCGAGCTGAGATCCTGCATTGACTCCACCTGCTGCTCAGCGTTAAGGACTGTTTCCAACTCCACCTCCTCTTTTAGTAGCTTCTCCTGCTCACTTTGCTGCTTTATCATTCCTTGCAAGTTTTCATTTGTCTCTTTCAGTGATGCCACATTGTTTTGGAGCTCCTCGATTAGCAGCTCATCAAAACTCTGGACCGTTTTCAGATAGTCCACCTCCTCTTCTAATTGATCCTTCTGCTCACTTTGCTGCTTTATCGTTGCTTCCAAGATGTCATTTTTCTCGTTTAGTGACACCACATTGTTCTGGAGCTCCTCGATTTGCAGTTCATCAAAGCTCAGGACTATTTTCAAGTAGTCCACCTCTTCTTTGAGTAGCTTCTCCTGCTCACTTTGCTGCTTTATCATTCCTTGCAAGTTTTCATTTGTCTCTTTCAGTGATGCCACATTGTTTTGGAGCTCCTCAATTTGCAGCTCATCAAAACTCTGGACCGTTTTCAGATAGTCCACCTCCTCTTCTAATTGATCCTTCTGCTCACTTTGCTGCTTTATCGTTGCTTCCAAGATGTCATTTTTCTCGTTTAGTGACACCACATTGTTCTGGAGCTCCTCGATTTGCAGTTCATCAAAGCTCAGGACTATTTTCAAGTAGTCCACCTCTTCTTTGAGTAGCTTCTCCTGCTCACTTTGCTGCTTTATCATTCCTTGCAAGTTTTCATTTGTCTCTTTCAGTGATGCCACATTGTTTTGGAGCTCCTCGATTTGCAGCTCATCAAAACTCTGGACCGTTTTCAGATAGTCCACCTCCTCTTCTAATTGATCCTTCTGCTCACTTTGCTGCTTTATCGTTGCTTCCAAGTTGTCATTTTTCTTGTTTAGTGACACCACATTGTTCTGGAGCTCCTCGATTTGCAGTTCATCAAAGCTCAGGACTATTTTCAAGTAGTCCACCTCTTCTTTGAGTAGCTTCTCCTGCTCACTTTGCTGCTTTATCATTCCTTGCAAGTTTTGATTTGTCTCTTTCAGTGATGCCACATTGTTTTGGAGCTCCTCGATTTGCAGCTCATCAGAACTCAGGACTGTTTTCAGATAGTCCACCTCCTCTTCTAATTGATCCTTCTGCTCACTTTGCTGCTTTATCATTGCTTCCAAGATGTCATTTTTCTCGTTTAGTGACACCACATTGTTCTGGAGCTCCTCGATTTGCAGTTCATCAAAGCTCAGGACTATTTTCAAGTAGTCCACCTCTTCTTTGAGTAGCTTCTCCTGCTCAGTGTGCTGCTTTATCATTGCTTGCAAGTCATCGTTTATCTCTTTCAGTGATGCCACATTGTTTTGGAGCTCCTCGATTTGCACCACATCAGAGCTTAAAGCTGTTTTCAAATGGTCCACCTCTTTTGGGAGTACATGTTCCTTCTGACTTTCCCGCTCACCTTGTGCTTGTTTAAGGTTCCAATTTTCTTTTTCTATGCCTTCAATGACTCTTTTCAAAGCCATGTTTTTCTCTCTCTCTTTCTGAAAGCCAATGATTTTCATGTACAGCTCATTAGTTATACAATGCAGTTCCGTCTCACGGTCTCTGAGAACATTCTTTAAGTCATCTTCCTTTTTCTGGAATTGTATGCAAAACTGATCATTGTATTTTCTAACTCTGGAAATATTGAATTCAAGACTTTCCTTTTGTGCCCTGAAAGTTCTGTAGTCTGAGCTGATGGACCCAATCTTGCTCTTTGCTTCCTCGCATTCTTGGATTTTCATTTGCAGCTGCTGGTTCAGCGCCTGTCTTTCATTCTCAAGTT
This sequence comes from Lucifuga dentata, assembly GCA_014773175.1. NCBI lineage: Eukaryota > Metazoa > Chordata > Actinopteri > Ophidiiformes > Bythitidae > Lucifuga > Lucifuga dentata. The sequence continues at coordinate 17,409 of VXCM01007406.1, read as the reverse complement.
TTTTGATTATGTCCTCAGCTGCATCATTTCCACATGTCTTGCATTGCCCTTTCTGTGTGTTCTGTTTACTGTTGATGTTGAGAGCCTCCCAGTAATTTATTTTCTGGAGCACCTCTTTCTTCCTTGCCTGCCATTTGTTCAGGTCCATTAGTATCCTTATATGTATTCCATCATCCTCTACTTCTGTGCAGTGAGCCTGTGCTGTTGTATCTGTTTCTCTGCAAAGCTCGTCAATTTTTTGGCAGAGATACTTGTTACGTTTTAGTAGAGTCTGGTTATGCTGGTAGAATTGTTCGGTTTGTCTAAAAAGGCAGTGACAGTATTTGAAGATTAACTTGTTCATGTTGTCGGTGTAGTCGCTCATACAAGTGTGATTCATACTACTCAGAAATGACAATAAACGTGCTTTTATATTGAATATGATGTAATGGAATATGATGTCATATCATAATCTGATGCAGTAACGGATATTCCTGCAATAAGGATGGCATGGAATATGATGCAATGAAATATTCCATGACATCATATTCAATTAAAAAAAAAAAATGCTGCATTTGTTTAAAACACTGAATTTCCAACTTCCAACCAGGAAAATCCAAAGAAAACACCCTTTCAAATCAGAATTACGAGAAAAGTTTAACAAGTTTCCCAGCCTCAAGTTCAGTATTTGTCATTTCAGCATCGCTGTTCACCTTTGTAAATGTATCTGTAGATGCATTTTCTTTAAATCAATCAGCATACAGACACATGCCACCAAAGCGAAAATGTTTGTGTTGCTTAGCAACAGTCCAGTCCTAGTCCAGTTGTGGAACTATTTGTGTTGGCGGAGCCAAATAAACGATTAAATAAACAAACAAATCATAATCTGCTTATTCCTGTTAACTAATAAATGGCATTTGTAGAACTGTTTATAAAAGTAATATCACACTCGAGGCCGTGGTGTTATACTGTGTATCAGCACGGAATTCTCTTTAGCATTCGGCCTGCGGCCTTGTGCCTACAACCGAATCCCAGCCATGCTGATATACTGTATAACAGCACGACCTCGAGTGTGATATTGCTTAAATAACTTTTGTCCGGCTTGGTCCAGACATGCCACATGCAAAATTTGGCGATGATTGAGCCAAAACTGTAGGAGGGGAGATGAAAAACTGTTTTGAATAAAATTCAGAAGGTGGAAAAACTTCCCAAGGGTCAAAATTTAGTGGACTACATGACTGGATGCACATATACCCTTGAATCCAGGGAAAAAAGAATTTGGATTCTATGACTTACAGCTTAGTAGTTATAAGCCAGAATTATAAGACATCTAAAAATGCCTGTTACAGCACCACCATCAGGTCAGTTGGTGAATGGATAATGCTTTCTTTGCAGAAGTACAGTGTACAGATATTTACCAAATGTCATGACAACAGACCTAATCATTTCTGAGATATAGCACTTTTTTGTTGAACAAGCCACGCCCACATAACTTTGGCAACCAATTGCAGCAAAACAATATAAAATATGAAAAATCTGAAACAGTACTTTTTTCCAGCTTGGTCCAGACATGCCACATGCAAATTTTGGTGATGATTGAGCCAAAACTGTAGGCAGAGATTTGAAAAAACTATTTTGGACAAAATTCAAAATGGCAGAAAATCTAGTCAAGGGGGAAGAGGTTTGACTAAACCATTGGATGCATATAGACACAAGGAATGAAGGGAAAAAAGGATTTTGATCCTATGACTTACAGTTCAGTAGTTATAGGCCAAAATGTAAACATGTTTATTACAGCGCCACCTTCAGGCCAGTCAATTTAATTATTTTTTCCTGAGTAGTCGATGAGATGTTGACCCAATCTGATAAGGTTCGTAGCTGTAGCTTTTGCGGTGTTTGAGAAAGAAATTCTTACATCAAAATTTTCAAAAAATGCAAAATGGCGGAAAAATACGAGTTGGAAATGGGCGTGGCTTACACAGATAGATGTGCCTTAGCCCAAGGAATGCAGAGAAAAAAGAATCTTGATTCTATGATCTGCAGTTCAGGAGTTATTGATGAAAATGGGGGGGGGGGGNGCTTGATTTGGCATGCTTGACATAATTTGGACCTTGGGGAAAATTAATGGGGGAACTTTGTTGTACACCCTGTTTACATGATGTCTGCACCATCGGCGTTCCTGTGTGCGTTACCTCCGGGTTTGTCCTGTTCGTTCTGCTCGTCTCCAGGCAGCTTACCCTCTTTCCAGTGCAGGGAGGGGTTTGTGTCAATAACTATGGTTTCATTCAGAGACGTGTCGAACACAAACAGGGTTTTGTACTGGAGAGAGAGAGAGAGAGGGATGGGGTACAGAGACAAATAGTCACATGACGAGCCACTCAAACTCTGACAGCAAAGTTGAAGCAACGTTTAGCCGAAAAAGTGATCCGCTTCATTTTTGAACGAACAGTCGTCTCACCTGGCCAGTCGTCGCTGAGGTGTAGATGAGAGAGAAGTTAACGTCCCTGTCACCGTACTCATCGAGCACATAATGACCTCCCATACCTGTATGCAGTAAACACACACACACTCGCATGCACACACGCACATACAATAAGCAAGTTGTGACATAGGTGCATAATTTATAAATTGTATTAAAAAACACAAATGTACATACTAACAAACTCATCCTGTAGCATAATAATTTAATATAATATATTGTAATACACTTTGTGTGTGTGTGTGTGTGTGTGTGTGTGTGTGTGTGCCTATTACACAGTATATACAGTATAGCATAGCATACCATGGCATGGTATAGTATCATATGGTATGTATGGAATAGTACAGTTTAGCATAGTATAGTATAGTGTGATATAGTGTAGTACAGTATGGTATATACAGCATACATTTCTTTGCCATTTTTGGTTTTTGGGGTAAAGCATAGAGGATAGCATTACTCCAGCTCGCACTACCTCACCCAATTACAGCCCCAATCTCATACCTTGAGAAAAAATATACACTAATATATCAATAATAATATAAAAACAAAAGACATACAAAATGAAATATGACAATAAATATTACTGGCTCAACAACTGAGTCAGGAAAATTTGACACCATATCCTAAAATATAACTACAGTTATTAAAAAAAAAAAAAAAAAAANAAAAAAAAAAAAAAAAAAGCAATATATTTGATATTGTTGTGATACAGTTGTGACCATTTGACCAGGAACCACTTTGGAAAGTTTGATGGTGCCTTTAAAGGACCATACCAGCCGTTTGGTATGTTTGAGCCTAATATATTCAATTTTCATACATGTTACATTACTGACAATCATTTCCCAAAGGATAAAACTGTATTTCAGCTTTCCTGATATTTTGCAAAATCTCTTAAACTTTCAAAATCAAATATTNCACGGTCCTTTAAATTTTTCCATAAACGCAGGTCTTCTTTTGGGACTATATTCCCTGGTGGAGGCATACCTTCACTCCACACTTTTTATTGAGCTTAAACGCTAAAATTGCGTAACTTCTAAAAAAAACCTGAATACACGTCTCGTTGGTGATGATGGATTACCTATCCCAAGAACGTTTAAAGTATCAACAAGTTGATTTTAATAGCGTACCAGAATGAACTAAAACCAATGGAGGTCTGGAAGGTAGGAAAAACATTTTTAATTCACCGTTTCAGTAGTATGCTTTGGGAAATGATTGTCAGTAACATTACGTGTATGAAAATTGAATATACAGTATTAGGCTCAAAATGCAAAATGGATGGTATGGTCCTTTAACACACCTGAGCGCTATCTGACACTGGAGAGCTGCCTGCCAAAATGAGCAAATTGATGATGTCACAAAATCAAATCCAGAGCATACAAAGACGTGAACATGAATGTCATACCAGACCAGAAAAGGTTTTGTAATCACTTCCTGCTCACTACTGCAGTACCATGTGACTAAGACTTTTAACTATTAAAAAAAAAAAAAAAAAAAAAGGACATTAAGTTTCACTGACTGATTCCCTGTCTAAAGCAAAATTGGATCTCTGCATGTTTTCTAATACAAGTTAAAGTTAATTCATCATTTCTGCAGGGAAGTATTTTTAAAAGAAAAGTAGTAACACTCATAGACTCATCTATTACAGGAGTCCAAAATAGATAGATACTATATTGGAGAAACTTTAACGTTTTTTTCCCCAAAGTTAATCACCATAATTCAACGAGGTGCTTCACTCCTTCATGATGTGACTTTTTCAAGCTTCCTGGTAGTTTTGGGAATATTCTCCTAAGAAAAGAACTGCAGCAAAGCATCACTAGCATGGATATTCCAACGATCAACTATACCGTTAAAGGAAACGTTTCCAAACGGGGTAGTGTTGGAGGGAAAAGCAGGAGATTTCTCGTTACGCTGCTTACTGAGCATCCGCTCCCTCAGCACTTTGCCAAACAGCAAAGCCCCATCGTGATATCCAGCCACGTAGTCATTTATCTGCATGTGAGACACAGAGATGGAGACAAAGACAGAATCAGTAAGAGTCAGACTGGAAGAGAGAGAGACACAGACAGAGTCAGAGACAAAGACAGAGATGGAGAGAGAAACAGAATCAGAGTAAGAGACAGAGACAAAGAGAGAGTCAGAATCAGTAAGAATCAGACTGGGAGAGAGACAAAGACAGAGACAGAGAGACCGAAACAGAAACAGGGTCAGAGACAACAAGAGACACAGAGAGACAGAAAGAGAGGCAAAGAAAGGAACAGAATCAGAGAAAGAGAGAGAGACAAAGAGTCAGATTCAGTAATAGTCAGCTTGGGAGAGAGAGAGAGAGAGACAGAGAAGGAGACAAAGAGACTGATAGAGACAGAGTCCAAGACAGGCAGAGACCGAAACAATGATAGAGTCACAGACAAAGACAGATTTGGAGACAGAGACACAGATAGAGTTGGAGATGATGACAGGGTTAGAGACAGGCAGAGACATAAACAAAGACAGAGACTAGTCAGAGACAAATTTGGAGAGAGAGACAAAGACAGAGTGAGAGACAATAACAGACAGAGATAGGTTCAGGGGCAAAGTTAGAGTCAGAGACGTGGACATTTTCATAGTCAGAGTCAGAGACATGAGCATTTTCATACTCAGAGACAGGAACAGAGATAGACATTTTCATATTCAGAGACAGAGACAGACAATCAAAGAGAGGCAATGTCTGAAACATTCAGAAACAGACTCAGAAATAGAGGCAGAGACAGGGAGGGATGGAGACAGAGACGTGGCACAGCAGCTGTGTGTGTTTGCGTGTTATGTTGGACATTTCTTCTCACCGTGTCGTTGTACGGTAAATTTGAATTGTAGTCGTAGTTCCTCTGTGGCAGCGTGACCACCAGGACGTCCTCCATGCCAGGACTGGACGTGCTGTTGACATAATACTCAGGACTGCAGGAAGATAACAGCGTCATTTCATTCTAACTGTCCTATCACGTGTCCAGATTTTACAGAGTTGTACACTGTATTTGAATTTTTTTTTGACAGCAGAGGACTGATGAAGCTCCATAGCAACAGGATCTGGACAGAATGATGAACTTATTGCCAGGCTTACTTGTAAATATCAAGGAGGATGAACATGACATCCTCCGGAATCTTTGTCTTCTCCTTTATGGAAATGATGTCCTCACTGGTCCCACACAAGATGAAAACTGAAGGAAATATAGTCAGCTATTAAGGAGTCTCCCAAAAAATGGATATCTGGGCCACGTATTGTGGTCTGCTTTATTAATACGTGTGAGCATTTTAGCAATTTGTTTCGTTTTAGTTCATTCGTGGCCATGTTTTACCAATACACGTTACTGCCAACCATTTTCCAAAACATGAAACCATATTTTAGGTTTTATTTTATTTCTTGCCAATTTTTTTCAAAATCTAATGTTTGGTGATATTATAATTCAGTCTTTCATGTGCTAACGCTTATGCACAAATGTAGAAGGAACAGTTATTTAATCTCTCATTAAAGTGGTGGAGACATACGTTTCCATGTAGCTCCATGTTGGATCAGTTAAATTACACAACTCCTATAAAAAAATATATATAACATTTTTGTAGAAGTCACATACTTATCTCAAGTATGTTTCAAGTCTCAACAAGTTGATTTTAATAGCGTACTGGATTGAACTGGAAACCAATGGCTGCCTTGAAGGTAGGAAAAACAATAAAACCTTACCACTCCAGTCGTATGTTTTGGAAAATGGTTAGCGGTAACTTAACATGTTAGCGGGTAGCATTTATTGGGTTCAAACATGCAAAACCACCAGTATGGTCTTTAATCCTTTATTATAGTCGAGCGGATAACCACAAAAATTGTGCATTTTTTGAGAAAAGCATGAAATCTGTAACATAGTGCATACCATAATGTTTATTTTCAGATGTGGAGAGAAGTCAGATTTGACCTCTGATGACCGTGAGAGGTCAAATCCAAGATGGCTGCCAGTCCACCAGGTCTAATAGTCCAGGTGATATGTGAAAATAATGGTCACTTTTTCATAAAAGCATGAAAATTGGTACACTTGTACAGTTTGGGACCCTGAACATTTTCAGATATGGAGCCATTCGCAAAATCATCTCATGGCAGCCATGGTGACCATTTTACTTTCCACTATAACCGAATTATGTATTTTGCTTCATATCTCCTGAACCAACATGATAAAACAGAATGGGTGATGTCTATGGGTGATGTGGGGACTGGCAGCCATCTTGGATTTGACCTCTCACGGTCATCAGAGGTCAAATCTGACTTCTCTCCACATCTGAAAATAAACATTATGGTATGCACTATGTTACAGATTTCATGCTTTTCTCAAAAAATGCACAATTGTTTTAAAAATGAGATGTGTTATTAGTATTATTTATTTATTTGTTATTTGTTATTTACTGTTATTAGTATTATTTATTTATTTATTTATTTTTGTGTCTAGAATTTTATGAAATTTATTTAAAAAATCTTACTAAATCATCTTGCTGCCCCCACTGGCAGATTCTTTTACTTGATACTAGAACCTCTCATTAGAATTATAGCTTTTGGCTACACACAATCATTCAAACAGTGCACTGAGTTGAAATTTCTAAAGTTTTAGAAGATACCCACTGTTGCTGTGTCTTTCTGAAGATTTGAGGGCGTCCTCCAGTGCTTCCTCTCCACGTAGCATCTCTCTATCTGAGCCTGAAGCAAAATTAGCAGACGGCGCTTCCAAGGCATTGATGTACCTACAGCAAAAATAAAAGTTATTTAAAAAAAAAAAAAGGTAAAGTCTGGAGGGATGGATGAAGCTACGCAGACATCCTGTGGCCTTGGCCTTCATGTGTTCTCTCACCAGAAGCAGTCTTCAGTTGCATTGGACTTCTTGTAGACATATACGTGGTGCCAGATGGGTTTAAATGTAAAGGATGCATTCATGAAGTTGAGGAAGAAGTCTGAGATCTTGCGTGCAGGAGGCAGGAGGCGAGTCAGTTTGGGCTTATAGTCACATGACAAGCCAAAGCTGCCAGCGGAGATGATGGGAATGCTCAGACTCAGGCCAATTTCCTCGCTGAGACAGAAAACAGGCCATGAAAAGCCAACAATCAATCAGTTCTGAAGTGATATATGATTAAAGATGGTATGAAGCACTATCAGCAGGTGAAAACAATTTCTGGCTCTAGAGGGTGCTATGAAAAGTCAGGTGACCTGACTCCAAGATCTTTGATGAGTTGAGTTCACAAAGGGGTTGAAGGATGTAGGTACTTTAGTTGTCACATTTGTAGTCTTCAGCACCAGCACAAAGTAATCCTATGATAACGGTCAGTTCTTCTCACTTTTCACAGCACCCCCTGGAGCGCAAAAGCCTTTCTGCACTTGTTTTCACATGCTAATTGTGCTCCCCTGACCAATAAACTGAATTTGATGTGTAAAACTGGCAGAATCGCCCTTTAAAGAAAAATAATTATACTTACTCCACCAGCTGGAAGGTGGCGTATGTGCAGGAAGGCCCCAGCATGATGCATCCCACTTCATTTTTACTCTGCAGAAACACAGCTCATCAGTGTTTTTGTCATCAAAGGGCCATGGAACATCCTGTCCCTCAAAGAATACTTTATGGCCTTTGCCACACCGTGTGTAAAACCAGGACTCTAATGCTGCCAGCACTCCATTAGCTCCCATACTGAATGACGAACCAGAAAAAAAATGCAATCATACATATTTTTACAGTGACACGTATCACCAGTGGGTGATTTTTAGTGGTTATTGGTTGGTATCTTTGAAAAAAAAATTATATCTCAACATGTTCTACTTTGGTTTTCTCCCTGTTAGACTGTTTCTGCAAACTGGTGAATCTACAAACACAGCAAAACCTGACATCGTATGTTTGAGACAGCTGAGTTTCTTTCCCATCAGCCTTTGTCACTGCTGGCGTTACATGGCGTTACATCATAGGTGTGACATGATAACCGTCCAGTTATGAAGCATGTATCTGTGCCAGCTGAAAAGGTATGTAGGGATAATAATTAATGATCAGGAAAAGTGCTTACATCGGGAACACAGGAAAGTTGAATCCTGTGGATCTCAGTCGCTGAAGCTGATAAAGTTTTTACACCAAGATTTTAGAAATAACAGGAGGGTTTATGGTTCTGCTTTCTTACATGTGAGACCACGTGATCAATAAACTGAACTACCATAATCTCTCAATTGTCCAAATTCAGGTCTCTATGATTAGTACCTATCTGAAAAATTACAAGTTTATGCCTGCTATGGTTGTTTTGTAATTAATAAAAGTAGCCAGCAAGCCTTAGTTTATACTGACTGGAAGTTCAAAACAGCTATTAAAAGACATTTAAAAACCATTTGAACTTTTTGTCGCATCACTAAAAAATTATTTACTAGCATGGCAATAAGCCAAAACAAACAAAATAATGAAAACATGCCAATAAAGCTTTCAACAGGCTGCTCACTTTTTAGTAAACGAACAGGAGGTTTTCTGACATCATCAAACCATATCCTTTAACTGACCAAAAACAGCAAAAACAGGATAAATTTACAGTCTTACCGCCATCTTGAAGACAAAAGTGTGCTGAAATAGATTTCATATTAGTTTTTGTCTCTGTTACACCATTTTAGAGAAAATCCCCTCAGACAGCAACGGTCACCACCATAAAAGCAGCCAATCAGAATGCATGGTGGTAACATTCTACAGCCTAACACTTGATTAACAAGTTTTTCACCCAATAGGAAACATTCCAAGTGTTAAACTGACCTATCAGTCTCAGCAGCAGGCCGTCATTTCCCCGTCTATAACAAGCCACGGGTGTGTTGTATAAAACTCAGTCAGGTCAATTGGATTCAAGTTTTTAATTCTGAAATGTTTTACCATCCATCCAAACGGCTTCGTCAGTCAGAAATGAATGCAAAGAAGGAGGTTAAACCCCCAGTAACTACAGTAACTATTATGTTTATTATAAATATATACAACTTATCTACCATGTTGTTAATTTGTTGAAATGTATTGCACATTTTAACCATTTTGGATAGATTTGGTACACATAAGGACATCAGGGGATAAGGTTTACTAAATGCATATTTAAAAAATAACCTCAGTACTTTTAGCCGTCAACCTAAGATTTGGTACACTTGTGGACAATAAGTGTGGAAACCAGAAAATGTGGAACTGAAAGAGTTTTTTGCAAACAGAGTTCAATGCAAACAAAAAATTTCAAGTTTTTTTTTTTATGTTTTCTGACTTGAGTTTTCATTTAGATTAATAAATTCAGTAATTCAAGGTGTTAAACTTAATGGTCTTCAGTTTGCTGTGTTATATTTCTGTGATAGAAGTTTTTAAAGCATTAAAAACAATTATATAAAACTGGCAAAAATACCCCACTGCAGTTAAGAAAGCATTTTCAGCATAAACTGAATGTACAAATAGGAGAAATGCTTTAATCTCAGTTTTGATTTGTTCAGGAGCATATGTGTTTCTGAAGTCAGAGATGTAGCGAACACACACTCACATGCAGCAGCTTGAGTATGGCGATGCCCTCACAGGTGCTGCTGCCACAGCCCTGCCGGTTATACACCGTGGTGTTGAACCCGTTGTAGTTTGCCGTCAAAGAGAAGTTTAGCTCTTGAGTCATGGAAAGAAGATAAGAGTTGTTAATATGTATCAGAAATCAACTCGAGTAGTTAAAATTTGATTATTTGCTTTAAATCTAATAACACAGACTGCATTCAAAACAGCAACAAGAAAAGTCTCAGTATCACAGAGAGTTATATTTCAAAGTGAGAGAGTCAGAAAATAATGGGAGCAAAATTAAAACTTTTTATGGGGTCATAATCAAGTTCCTGAAATATTAAGTAATCTGAACTTTGTCTTACTAATTAACATGCTTTTACCAGATACGCTTGTACAGTATGTTTGTTCTACATTCCCCTGTTTTAGATGACATGACAAAGGTCCCGATTGAATTTGAAGACTTTATATTAAATATATTTTAAATCAATTAGCCACTGAGATTAGATTCTTAGAAATGGAAACTCACTAAAACAGGAACAGGGTTGGCAGCAGTTTGAACCAAAGATGTTTCTGCTGTTAGGCAGCAATGCTAACCTCTGCACCACCATGCTGCCCTGAAATTATGCAGAGAAATGACTATAATAAAAATAAAACTAATTTACTGTAGTTGTTATAGGAACCAGTAGTTTTTGTTGTTGTTTTTTTTTTAATTATCTGGATCTTGGCCAAATTACACCTATTGATAGGATTTATCATAGGATACATACTTTTGAAAAAATTAACAAAATTATTTAAAAAAAAAAAAATCTTACAATGTTAATGAATTATAAACATTCCTGGATCAGTCCCTGTATGCAAGTATGCATATTACACTCTTCTTTTAGTCTTAAAACGACTGGTAAATAATTTAAATTCAACTTGTTTTGTCTTTAATGTGAAGAAATTAATTTTATCATTGATTTGCAAAATTATTTTTCAGAAAACTTTTAAATTTTACTTTGTTTCTTCCTTTCATATCTCACCATAACTCTGTCTCCTACTTTACTTTTTTAAGTCTCCATGTCATTCTCACTTTAACTTGGACACCTTCCTTTACTTCATAGACAGCTTTGTGAAAAAGCTGCTAGTACTGTCGATTCCACTGAGAGTCAACACTTAACTTTGTAGCTCTATTTCTCTATATCACTTTCAGCACTCTGGATGTTTTCTTATCCGGATTTATAAAACTTTTTTTTTTATACCTGGATTTATTAAAACCAAAAATAATGCACACTAATGTAAAACTAACCAACTAAGTAGCTCACGGTGACCTGCTCGGCATGAAAAATAGAGTCAACGTTTCAGCTGCCATTTAAAAACAAGATTTGGTTGACCAAATCATAACTAAAACACCAATGAACATCATGTTTATATTAAACATCAAAGGACTGGATCTGACACCAGCACCTGGTCTCAAACCACACACATATAATATTATATACACATGTATATGCATACTGTATATATGTGTGTATATATGTGTGTGTATGTGTGTATATGTGTATATGGATGTATGCATGCATGCATGCATACATACATACATACCCTAACCCTAATCCTTAACCCTATACATATATATACATATACATACATATACATACATACATACATATATATACGTATACATATATATACGCATATATATGGTTCTACATTCCTGGCTAAAGCAAAAAGAACATTTATTGGCCTTACTGCAGCTCTGTGTGTCAGTTGCCGTTGATTTTAAAGTTATGAAAATATTAGCTCATACTATTAGCAATGTTGATCTTCCTATCTTCTTCGATGGCTCGTTCCACAGCCGCCTGCACGTACCGTCGACTCCACTGATACGTGTTGTCCTCCAGCAGCACGACGTTCATAGTATACTTACGGTTAGACGACAAACAGTCATCCAACATCTGGCTGGCGACCACCACCACTATCAAAACTCCCAGGTGAAGTAAAGTGTGTGAGCTGTACATCTTGACAGAGATTTTCCTTCTCCACCGTTTCTACATGTCAAATATATAATTTCAGCTTCAAACAGAGACTGCTGTGTTTCAGGCTTTTACATTTGTCCACCTGAATAGATCCAAAACCAGAAGTGAACAGGGCTTTCAGCAACGAAGCAGTCAGTCTGTTGCTTCACTTCCCAGCATCCAGATTAAGAAAAAAGTAAATAAAGCAGTCGGAGATCTCAGCCCAAATCACAGTGGTAAATAAAAGAAAACGTGGATTGAATTGAAGAAAAACATGCTTCACTCCAGTTTTTCCTCAACAGAAAGTCTGAGATCAATATCCTCCACCTTGGTATGAGCTGGTCTACCTGTCCTCCACATGTTAATGAGCAACTGACAAGTGACAGTCAGTGCAGCAGACAGAGGGAGGGAAGTGCAGAAAAGACTCACAAACACCATCTGGACTGACGCCTTGTTTAAAAACTCTCGGACATCATAAATCTTCCTGTTTGCAAACATGCAGTTTATGGCATCACATTTGTCAACAGGATCATAATTCTAAAACCTTTATTCCTCCAATTAATATTAACCAATAGCCTGTAGTTTGCCAAGCCATATAGTAAATGTGAGAATTACGCTCCAGTGTCTTTGTTGTCACCTGACCAAAGTAAATGAAATACGGTTATGACTTTAAGTTTGACTGGAATGATCTTGTATATAGTATACTGTAAGGAATTTTCACAAACATGCATAGAAACAATGGAACCAGTAAAAACACACACATTTTGCTGTTTTCACACACTCTAGTAGGTTCTGAAGATTTGGTGTTCAGATGTTCAGAGTGTGTGTATGTGTGCGGGGGGGGGGGGNGGGGGGGGGGGGGCTTCATTGTGAAAGGGGCAAAGGTCACAGGAGGCCATAAAAGTGAAGGCTTTGTATGAAGCTGATAAATATTGTCTGTTATAAAAACAGGGTGGATTAAGTCAATAAAATTCTTGGTGAGGTTGCTTGTAAAGCATTGTTACCTCATTTAGGTAAAATCAAACATGGAAACTGCAAACACACAAATCAGGGTTTTTTTTTTTATTGAAGACAATCAACTGAGCTTCAGTGTTTTTGTGTGAAATTAAATGTCACTCATTTTAAATTTAAATGTAAAAAAGGCTGGAAAAGTTACAGTTCAGTGCGTTCAAATGACATATTGAAATGGGGAAAAATGTTTTGAAATTGTTCAGTTATTGTTAAAAAAAAATTTCAAGTACACCCTGTTTGTGTTCTATCCTAAAGCGCAATACAAAGCTGAAGTAGAATAGAGTCTTCAATCCTTCATTTAAATAATAGTATTACCATACCATATCCTGCATTAAGTCCTGCGTTTCAAAATTTTGCAAGTATTAGCATTAGCGGTCATTAGCATTGTAACTACACAGCAAATTCAGCAGAGTCAAAATAACTCTGTAAGAGTTAATCTCAACACTTTCAAAGTGTCTCATGGGGTCCACTCCCAAAAGTGTTATTTCAACACTTTTCAAAGTGTTAGCATTTTAACACTATAATGGAGTAAATATTAACTCTGTGCAGAGTTGAAATTTAACACTGCTCGACACTACAAAGTGTTAAATATTCTCAACACCAGTGTCAGGAGTTAAAACTGAACTCTTTTAAAGTGTGACATATTTTCAACACTAGTGTAAGGTGTTAAAAATTAACTTTTATTGTGTAATTTTTTAACTACTTAAGAGTTATCCTCTAATTAGCATATTGTGTGTAAATATAGTTCAATACAATTTAATGTATGTTAAAAAATGACAGACCTATCCTGTTTGCTTCAATCCACATTTTTATTTCAGAAAATCTTAATTAATTACTGACTATAATGCTGTCCAACACTAGTCTCTCCTCTTCATCATCAGCATGATGAAGAGGAGAAGAACACTTCTCCCTGAACAAAGTGGAATTACTTTGCTCAATAAGAAGCATTTCTCAGTTAAAGCTTATTAAAGCTTCAACAACAAAACAGCAATATAACAGTTAATAGTAAGCAGAATGCAGCAGGGATATCATAACAAGAACACACACTCTCTCTGATGGTGACACACCAAAAAGTAGAATGCATTCAAATGTAACTCAAACTGTTACAGCTGCAACAAATAAACTTATACAAAGCTGTAACATTCACAAAAAGGATGATAACAGATATTTACAACAGAACTAGAACTCAGAGCATGTAACACTGCTGCAAGCATGCTGGGAGAATCAGAGCAGCTCAATCCACCGTCGCTACAGTGTGTTTACTGCAGACTTTGCATGTCGCCTTTAACAGCAACTTTTAACTTCTCATGTTGGGCCTTTTAGAGCCTTTGTGTGAAAAACAATAACCTCATTCTAACTCCGTCCAGGAGTATCACCTGCTAGCATGAACTCTTTGATAGCATGGCTGCTATTCATAAAGAGAGTGTGGAAAACTTGGATATGATCAAAAACAGTCAAATTTAAGGAAATTAACATTTAAATGTTTACCTAAAAATGAATTTTGAAGTTAACCATTGTTGTTGTGACTGCATGTTATGCTCAAACTAATGAAGCAGAAAAAACTCCCAACACCCTCAGAGTTGAAAGCCAGTGTCAAAAACTTCCAGATCATCAAATCAACACCGTCAGTGTTGATTTGACAAAAATGGCTTCAACATCCAATTTTGACACCAACTATTTAGTTGGTGTCAAAATTGGTTGGTGTCAAAAGAGGCAAATTACACCAAATCCATAGTTAGATTAACTCCAGACGTAGTTGGATTGACACTCTTTTCATCAACACCAGAATTTTAACTCTGCTGAATTTGCTGTGTAATACTAGCTAAAATACAATAAAAGCAAATATTAGCATTATAATACTGAAATATCCAAAGTAAAATTATTAATTTTTTAAAAAAAAAAAGAGTCCATGTTCCATATCACACTACAATGAAAACCCCTGAAACTGGAGGTTTTGGAGACCTTTATCTCCAATTTCATACTGGAATAAATTCTCTACAGATCAAAGAAATGTCTAAAAGGCTGTTTTTCAGAGTTCTAAAGTTGACATTTTGGAAATATAAAGTGTTATCTTTGTAATGTGAAGACAATCATATAAAGTAAAGGGAAACATCTATATTTTATTGTTTTATTTTAGATTTGATGTAAAATCACACATACAGAGTAACTTGTAAATACAGTTGTTATATAAATATGGTTTCCTAAAAAGTACAATATTTATCTCTGATATGGAAGAAAAGTATGAAGTATCTCTAAATTGTACTTAACTGTACAGTCAATTAAACACAATACTTGAGTAAACACTTTATCACTCAATACATTTACATGCACAGTAAAACTTTGATCATCCTCTGATTAAGGCAATAAATTGATTTTTTTTAAGTATCATGTAAATGCCATAATTGGATTCAAATCAGTGTAAATCAACACCTTGATGATGTGATTATAAATTGATTTCCTCAGTCAGACAGAAGGCTAACAGAGAAATACAGGAAGATTCCTGGTGGAAATTGAGAGCATTTTGTGTCTGTAACAATCCCACAATTAATACAAAATGCCTTTTTTTTTTATTTCAATGAACTTTATTCATACACAATGTACATAAAGGTGCAAAGTACAACAGGATGAAACCCAAAACTACAAACGTATAAAGAGAAGAGATAAAGAGAACAGAATGAGTGATGCTTTATGAAACAGAAAGACAGAGACTTTCACGTGCAGAGATTGTCTATATAGTCTTACATGTTAGGCTACATTTCAGGCTGTGCAAATGTTGCAAGATGCATAGAATGCATTAAAGTTTGGTTTCTGGTGCAAGCAGTTGCTGGTGTGGATACAATATTTGTCATAAATTATAAACTAATGATGTACAGTTCTTTTATTTTTAAGATCATCTTCCCCGTATCAAATAGTTACGACAGTGTATTCAGGCGATATAAGATGGAAAAAAAAGAAATGAGGGGAGCGTTATTTCGAGTTTTTAAACTCACAAATTTGCTAGTTTTAAAACTTGAAATTTTGCTAGTTTTAAGTCTTTATGCTTATGATAATTTGATGATTTTGTATTAAAAGCACAAGTATTTCTTTATTGCTAAATCTGATGGAAAAGTATAATTTAATAAGGTCATGTACNAAAAAAAAAAAAAAAAAAAAAACGCAAATTTGCCAGTTTACAAACTCACAAATTTGCCAGTTTTCAAACTGGCAAATTTGTGAGTTTAAAAACAAAAAACTAATAAAAATTATTTTTAATGATGAATGATATTTTTTAATTTTTTTTTTTAAATAGCAATTTAGTTTGTTTTTTTAATAATGAAAAAGGGGAGATCATGAGAACAGGAATCAAACCATTTCACATTGCTATTGCTCTTAGAAACTGTCCTGTAAAAAAAAAACAGTAAAGAACAAGAAGCACAGTTGCCATTATACTACTGTAAAATTAACATGGTCTTACTATCAGTAAAATTTACAGTTTGCTACCATTTTATACAAATACAGCAAATAACTGTAATTATTTATTTTTCACAGCATAATACTGGCAGTAGCAACAGGGTCTTACTGTAGACTTAAATACTGGATACAATTTTTAATTCATTATTTATTTAACAAATTTATATCATCATCTCTTTCAGATTACTAACCAAAGAAAATGAAAAAAACTAGAGGTTCTAAATGTGTCTTTCTAATTTTATTGAAAACAAAACAAATGGAAAAGACTTCAAAACATACCAACAGTCACTGCAATAAAACTACAAGAAAATGTAAAATCAATAGAATCTAGTGTTGCAAACAATGCAAGGCCTGACAGGAAGGTTGGCTGGACGCTCTCACAGGTAACTTTTCCCTCAAGGCTGATCAAACGCTGGATGCTGCTGCCTTCTGTTTCACCTGACACTGAAAAAAGGAAAACTCATTTCTGCATTGACATCAAGATGTGTTCATGTGCAAATATTGCAATATAAATTACACAAAGAAAGGCAAATTGGATCATTTACCCATTTAGGTTTAATGCAAAAATTTTAATGTGGTGTGTCTGCGGATGCCTCTCAAAGTTGATTGTATCTCCCCCACTCCAAACACAAAAAAAAAAAACAAAAAAAAAAANAAAAAACACAAGTAACAAGAAAGCAGCTCAAAAAAAAAAAATCTTAGATTTCAGGTACGGTACTCAAAGTTATAATAAAATTAACATCATTATGATGCACATTTATTTAAATATGAGCCACTATATTTTCCCTAAACTTAACAGCATAGAAAAAACAGGCACTCACTGACTAATTTCAACAATGAGGAGATGCTGTCATCAGCCATGTGGAGTTACGTGTTTGTTCCCACAATGCAAAGCAAAATACTTGTCACGGGAGGGTTCAGGAGGAGGACTCAAATGCAGGCTCAGGCAGTGTATGAGGAAGAA
>VXCM01007405.1:0-10041 GCA_014773175.1 Lucifuga dentata | reverse complement strand
TGGCTACTTGGGAGCTGAAGCAGACAGTGTAGTGTCTGACAATGAGAGAAAAACTGAATTCAAACGATGAAATGAAAAGTAACGCAAAGAGTGCAACCAAATGTAATGGAGTAAAAGCATATTTTTATCTTCATAAATATACTCAAGTATGAGTTAAAAATATTCTACAATAAAACCACTCAGTAAAGTACAATATTGTGAAAAAGTTTACTTAAGTAAATGTAACTTAGTAAATGGAATATGTTACTACACACCTGTGGTCGTGCAGTACTGTCTCACAACAAAAAGGATCAAACCCTGTGCTTACCCTTGTTTCCATGCTCTTCCTGTCCTAATAGTTGGTGTGGGTCAAATGCGGGGCAAGAATTTCAGCAAAAAAGTTTGTGACTAATTTAAAAAATTATTATTTGAAAATGACACATTTTGTGTGTGGTTGTTTAGCCATGGCAGAGATAGTTTTAATGAGTTGAATTACTGGTGAAATGTCCCTTGTAGCTGTGGAGTTGGGGATTGTTGGGGTCTGTAGGAAGATCTCCAGCTGGTCTGAAGCAGTAATTAGCAGATCCGCAGACAGTAGCAGAACACACGAAACTATACCTCATGCATAAAAGAAACGCAGCAGCCTGACATCATGGTACATCGTGGGTAATCATTTATTTAAGTTCATTTATTTCAACGCTGCACTGAATGAATTCTTTGGAGTGCAGAAACATAAATCAAGCAGTGGTTCTGTCAGCGGTCCGAACAAACCCGTTTCGACACACAGGGTGAGAAAATGCTGATCTGTCCTCGCTGAGCTTTTTGCCAGACACAGAACGATCTCAACATCTTTTTCAGCTGAAAGAAAAATGGAGGATCACCATTCCTTCTGTTAATTCTGCTTGCTGGAAGCCTGGACTCGGGGAAATGGGTTGTTCTGAGAAGTTTTCAGCCTCCTGTATTTCTGCTGGAATCATGGCTCTGCTCTCAGCATATCACTGACCTCAGCATTCAGCCTCCACTGTTCTCCTCCAGCTTTTTATGGCTTCACATCAAAGCCCTCCTGCAGACTTGCCAGAGAACGCCACATAACTCAACCGACATGAAAGTACGGCCGACTATAAATTTTTTAGAGAGAAAACCAAAGTAAACACATTGAACCTTTAACCACTAGATAATGGAGGGGCAATAGCAAAGCCTTTAGCTTGGAACAATGTACTCAGTTGTTTGTAACTTTACCTTTAACATCTCTTACTGTATTTTCACTCTGCGTGTAGCCTACAGTTCCTTACACCTACAACTGAGGAGCAGAAGTTTTGGATTTACAGGAATGCTCATAGGAGGCAAAGGAATTCTCTGGCAGTATTTTTTTTATTTTCAGGCTTGACTTTGATGTGGATGGCTGAATTCTCCATTCTTTCTCTTACTGAGAAAATCAGAACCATACATGTTAGCGTAGAGGTCAGCAGGGACGCCCATGATACAGAGCAGTTTCACTTTACTAAACCGGCCCGTGAAGCTGCTCTATCCGTCATAAAAGGTCCTGTTTATGGTCCCTCGCCTGCTTTCAAAAGCCGTGATTTTCAGAAAGACAGAAGTCAGAGTTCAGTTCACCGCTGCCTGTGTGCGAGCCAGAACCTGCAGCAAGTCAGGAGGCGTCGGCATATGGAGGCGACGAGGTGACAATGAGGGAACCATGCAAAATAGGAAGAGAATGGAGGAGATTAAATAAGCTTTCTTTGTGGTTTGTGGTTATATGACACGTTCAGGGAATTTGCTGCAGAATTTTGCTCAGCATAAACACAAAGTCTATCTGCTGCTGCAGTGACAGCACTTACAATGTGCACGTGCTGATAAAGTTTGAATGCTAAAACCATAAAATAGCGTGATTTTTCTGAAGCCACACGAAGAAGCAGCTTCTCAGGCTTTCATCACTGCAGCACGGCCGGTACAGAGTCCAAACTGCAGCTCTGGGCGCTCCGTGTTCTTCTGCATCCCGCCCAGCATTTCTCAGGCAGGGGAAGAAAAAAAAAAAAAAAAAAANAAAAAAAAAAAAAAAAAAAAGATGGAGCCCGCTGCAACACGGCTGTATCTCAGAGCAGCAGAAAGATGTGTGGGTGCTGTCGATGAATGACAAAGGGAGATACAGTGGAAAAGAAAAAGGATCACGAACAAGGGGTCAAAATCTGAAATTACAGGATTATATATTCAGTCTTTCTGTGAGGAAAGTCTTATCATCTGTCAGCAGGAGCGTTTCAGCGTATCATAATAAAAAGCCTTTAAGATGATAGAATTCAAGTTTCCTGGTTTTTAATCACAAAATAAAGTTGTGAACAAAGGTCATTTTGAAAGCTAAATTGAACAATTAAGTAGTTTTTTTTAGCCTTAAATGTGTTTACATCTCAATATTTCAATCATTAGTGTATTATTAACAAATGTGGTCCATTCTTTTTATTTAATAGTTACATTTCATGCAATGACCTGTGACCTGTGTTCAGTTTTGTTCAGGACATTTGGACCACACAAACTTTATAATTAATGTTTGTGAGCCTCATAGATACCAAAATGTAATAAACAAGGTAAAATTTTAATTCAATAATAAACAAAAGCTCTGGAGTTCAACAAACTGCATGAAAATCTGTCTACATGTAGTTTTGGTAAAAGCAGCAAATATTCTGAAACCATTCCAACAAAACCTGCTGGAAAACATCACAAACAAGCTAGTTTCACTTTTCTCCATTAACTGTTACTTAAAAAAAACCTTTTAGTGTGTGTGTGTGTGTGTGTGTGTGTGTGTGTGTGTGTGTGTGTGTGCGCGCGCTCAGAAAGTGACCTTTGCATCTGTGATGATCTGTATAATATGCATCAGCAATATCACAGTTCAAAGTTACTAAATGTAATTAAATTAAAAGTAAAAGTCCTGCAAATATGGTACAAATGCAAGTAAATTAAAATGTACTCAGCTAGCAAAAGTAAAACATTATTTGTGAAGAAAGTCTCTCACAGTATTATAACGAAGGAAAATACACACAATTAGAGATAATGAAATGATCAATTTATGATCATTTCATCATTTATGATCAAAATGATTCAATTTATGTCAGATGAGGGTAAAGATTCTCCATTACAGGCTGAATAAATGATCTAAAAACTTTAAAAATGTGTTTGAGAGCTTAACGTGGTAGAGTAAAAAAAAAAAAAAATNAAAAAAAAAAAAAAAGCAATAACTCTGTCTGACATGAAGCAAAGGAAAAGTTAAAAGCTTCCCAACATGGAAAAGAAGCAGCACTTAAAACATGATACTTTGGTTTACAGCAGGTATATTTACCTGTCTGGGCTTATCTGTGTGTGTGTGTGTTGTGTGTGTGTTTGTACACACAGCAGCCGTCTCTCTGCGGGTATGATGTCAATGAACAGACTTCACTGTGTGTTGATGCCGTGGATGCTGCAGGAAAGCAGGTTGGGAGGTGTTGGGTTGGAAATCNCCCCCACACACACACACACATACACACACACAGACCCCAACCCCACCACCACCAAACCAGTCCCCAGCTTGTCCCCTGAGAGGCCCTGTCCACATTTGATGACTGAAGGTGTGTGTGTGTGTATGTGTGTGTGTGTGTGTGCGTGTGTGTTAACAGGGCGGTTCTGTGTCAGTGATGTCATCTCTGAGTGTGTTTGGGAGATATGAGGCCGTGATTCTGCACACAGAGCTCACATTGTATCACAGCTGAATGGAAGCTAAACATAAAAGTGATTCAGTGCTACAGCGCGTGATTTTCCAGACCTTTAAAGGACCATACCGGTGGTTTTGCATGTTTCAACCCAATATACACCACCGCTCAAAACTTTAGAATCACTTGTGATTTAAGTATTTTCTTGTTATTTTATTCAATAATAGTGTTTTTTTAATTTATATGAATCAAACACCAGAATGGATTTTAAGATGTTTTATTTAGTTAGTATTTCAAAGTTTTTAAATGCTAAATAGCAGTATTTTAGTGAGATTTAATCTCTCTTTGTAAATATTCAGCATCAGTTTGTAGAGCATCAGGGAATAATCTAGAATTTCCTAATAATCTCTGGAACCACATACAGCTTCTCTACATGAATCTGGAATCATCTACAGCTCATGTCAGGATTCTGGACAATTTCAATAAAATGTCTTCATTTTTACAGTTTATAGCAGATTATTTTAAACCTGTAGGTGTAAAATACTAACAGACATATAGAATCATTTTATACATATGAAACTAAACTAGTTTGACATGACTGGAAACATGGATTCTATGTGAAAATCACTGTGATTCTAAAGGTTTGAGGCGGCTGTGTATACAACCTGAAAACATTTTCCAAAATATGCTACTGGAGCAGTACATTTCAGAATTGTTTTTCCTACCTTCTAGACTGCCATTGATTTCAGTTCATTCCAGTACACTATAAAAGTCAACTTGTAGAGCCTTGAAACACGCTTTAGATAAATAATCCATCACAGCAAACATCTCTATTAATTTTTATTTATTTATTTATTTTTGTCAAAGAAACTTTATTTAACTGATCTAAGATGGGGCTGCATGGAAGACAAAGTATGTCTCCGCCAGGAAATATAGTCCCGGAAGAAAACTGCTTTTAGCAAAGAATTAAAAGACAAATGTACCTTCTATATTTAGCAGGTGAATCAGAGAATTTTAAGGTGCATCAGCTGAACATTTCATTTTCAAAGATTAAAAAATAACAGGAAAACTAAAATACAGTTTTATGTTTGGGAAAATGGTTGTCAGTAACGTATTGTGTATGAGAGTTATATTTTTGGGTTCAAACATGCAAAATCAGTGGCATTGTCCTTTAAATGCTCTTTGGTCTTCAGTGTGGTGTTTTTCCACAGCGTAGGAGCTGAAAGGAAGGATCAGAGGTGCAGACAGGTGAAGTTCCTCACAAATGGACCAGAGAAATCCAGCTGTTACTTTGCTGAATAGCAGAAAACAACTGCAGCTGCTCTGAGAACACGAGCTCATCATCATCATCATCATCATCATCATCATCATCATCATCATCNGCAGCTGCTCTGAGAACACGAGCTCATCATCATCATCATCATCATCATCATCATCATCATCATCATCATCGAGCAGAAAGTCAAGCCTTGACTGGTAAGGACTTAAAGAATAATTCTGAAAGACATAAATCTCTTTTAGTTAAACACCGTCAGTCATTGATCAGGACCCAAGGATGTGCAGAGTCACATGTGAAGTTGTTTGGATGAGCAGTTCTCAAACTGAGCTGTGCTGGTAAAAAGTAGTCCGCGCGGCAGGATACACTCCGGTCCAGTGGCATGGTCTCAAACCTGACACCGTACAGCAAACAAAGCTAGCTCACGAGGACGTGCAGAACTAAATGATGNCGGTCTCAAACCTGACACCGTACAGCAAACAAAGCTAGCTCACGAGGACGTGCAGAACTAAATGATGGCAGGCTGTGGCATGCACTATAAAGTCCGACCCGAACACGCATGTTTTTAACGGGTGCTGCACTAGTTAATCTAATGAGCAATTTATACAGAGATCCATATAATTCAAAAGGACTCATTAAATTTTTATTAAAACTGCAGTAAATTGTAAATATTTGACTCGTGTGTGTGTGTGTGTATGTACTTGCATTGCTTTCATAAGAAGAAGCCGTTTTCCAGACGTTGGTTCTGCGATGTTTATTCATGTAATTTGATAGAACAGGTAAAAGGCTGTGATTGGCTGAGAGGTGGAGATGGTTTATCTCCGTGTCACACGTGATAAAGAGCTCATGTGATCTCACCTCAGATCAGACAGCATCAAGTCCCAGCACGAAGCCGTCAGGTCGCTTTTCATTTACTGCCGCCGTCCAAATCAAACCACATCAAATCTCCATACGTGTCCTGTTACACACGCAACTCATCACGCTGAGAAGAAGGCTGTTCTTTTACTGACAGGATTCTTATGGAGCATCTCCTTTAACCCCCTCCTCCCTCTCCTGCTCCTCCCTTTCTTTGACTTCTTCTTTTCCCTCCTTCCACATTTCCCTGCATCACACCTTTCCTTCTTCATCTTTATTTCTACCTCCTTAACCTTGTCTTCCTCCTCCTCCTCCTCCTCCCTCCTCATCTTTTACCGCCACACCTACACCTCAGCGCCTGCAGGCACCTCCTCTCATTTGTCACATCACTGGTAACAGACTCGTTCACACACCTCTCCCCTGAGGGAAACTCACTCTTCTTCTGTGTAATGAGAGATGTAGCACTAATTGCTGATGAAAGGGTTCGAGCCGTCAGTCAGGCAGATTACAGGCCTGCAACTCTCATCCATCCCGTCAGCTCAGACTCATACAGGCTGAGAAGATGTGGCTGAAGACTTGACGAGGAGAGAAGGGGACGGGTGACTTGTGGTCCTCAGGGACTTGGTTGGATTAGCATGTGAGGCCGAGTGAAGCTGAAGCAGCAGTTGAACGTTAACGGGCAGATCGTGGGTCATGGCTCACCTCTGACCCATGCCACACAGCATGGTTTACACTGCAAAAAATACACTTCTAATGGTACTTCAAAAGAGTTATGAGACATCTTAACAAGTCAAGACAGATGTTATAGGTGTTAGTTTGCTGAAACATGTTGTTAAAGGTTTGTGTTATAACTTTATATGTGAAACGCTGGTCATAACCCATATGTTGCAACTGTGTAGGGGGGAGAGAGAGCGAGAGAGAGAGAGAGAGAGAGAGAGACAGAGACAGAGACAGAGACATAATCTGTCTCCCACCCAAAAAATATGTATACCTCTATCTACTGGTTCTCATTTTAGTTTTGGACAGAAAAAATGATATCAGTAATGTAACATGTATTAAAATTGAATATATTCGGCTTAAACATGCAAAATGGTGGTATGGTCCTTTAAGTATGAATTAGCTGAGGCTGTGATAAGGCTGAATCCTTATATATGTCTCCTTGCAGCTCTTATGTTCATGGTTTGCTGGTTATTAAAAAATGAAGCACAAATTAAATTTTATTGAAAGAATCAGTCCAGAGTCGTTTATTCAGCTGATGCTAAGAAATACACGTTGAAGCATGAATGCAGTCAAACAGTGCAAACATAAAACACCATAAAACACCAAACATGCATACTTTGTCCAAAACTCTGAGGAACGAACCACAAAAACCAACCAGCTGAAATCATCAAGTCAAGCAGAATAACTATTAAAAAACAAAAAAAATCAATGTTTGCTTCAAAATACATCTGCCAATCAAATATCTTCTGAACACAGCGAAGAATCAAACTAACCAACACTTACATCAGTGTGTGTGTGTGTGAACATCAACCTAATGAAATACGCTTCACCCAGTCTTCCTGTAACACCGTGGAGGTTTAGTTTGTGGTCTTGTGTTGTGCACCTTTATGAAGGTAAACTTGCTGTTTCAGAAACGTTCTCTTAAAAGACATGAAAACTCGAGACAAATATTGAATTGTTGCATTTGTTCCATCAAATTTACGGAATTTGAAGTCACTATCAGCAGAGGCAGGGCCGTTTCTGAGCACTTTGGCGCCCTAGGTGAGACATCCATTAGTGCCCCTTCACCCTCATTCCCCAAAACACATGTATAGGAAAAAAAGGCAGTTTTATCTTAACTTATAACACGTTGCACTCATTGTTAACAACGCTTTGATAGGGGTCTACATTATTGGGTATTTTTGTCACAAGGAGGCACTACAGAGTAACTTGGAAGCTTTGGCCAAAAGTACGTCACCCCCCAGTATTTTTGTGTAAACTTTACCAAAGTACCGTTCCAAACACAACAAAATTCATTTATTAGTATTTTACAAGTACAGTCAGTCCCTGACTTACGAATGTCTGATTTACGAACAATCTGTACTTACGAGCTGACCGCCATAAAGCCTATTAAATTAAAAATTGGAGTTACATACAATGGTTCGTAATAACGAACGGCGCGCTACTTTGCAACACACATCAAAACATTGCACATTGTCAACGGTTCAGTGGTATTATTATGTTTAAGATGTTTTAGTATATCTGGAAGGTTTCTTATGCATAGAAANACGGTTCAGTGGTATTATTATGTTTAAGATGTTTTAGTATATCTGGAAGGTTTCTTATGCATAGAAAAGTAAAATATATAAGCTAGATACGCACCTTACGTAACTGTTCTGACTTATGTACAAATCCGACTTAAAGACAGCCATAGGAACGGAACTTGTTCGTAACCCGGGGACTGCCTGTAGTTGAGTATTCGTTCAGAATATTCAATNATAGGAACGGAACTTGTTCGTAACCCGGGGACTGCCTGTAGTTGAGTATTCGTTCAGAATATTCAATTATTCCTTAGACTTAAATTTGGATTTCAGAGTAGTAATATGACTACAATATTTCTACAAGCCAGTGAAAACACTTGAAAACATTTGACCTCTGACCCTACTTCAAAGAAGATGTTTTAACTTCCTGTTTGATCTCTACTAATAATGTTGGTATTCTTCCTCAAATCTTAACAATATGTCACAAGTGTCTTCCTACTTAACACTATTAAAAACTATTGGCTTTTTTTCAGTTGTACTTACTCTGACACACTAAAAAAATACATTTTGTTGTATTTAGAGTGGTATTTTAACTCAAAAATAAACATTTACACAAAAATACAGGAGGGTGCAATACTTTTGGCCAGCACTGTAGATGCAAATCAGAATGTGAAAAAATGCCTTTTTTTGTTTTGTCAATGTATTAATGTCCATTGAAGTACAATTTATGAAATGTATTAGACATTGCTTAGTTCTAACTTACAAAATGTGACATAATGCTGTGATTTCTGTAGATAAGCAGGAAATTCACATGTTGCAGCAACACAGGACTCAAGANAATGCTGTGATTTCTGTAGATAAGCAGGAAATTCACATGTTGCAGCAACACAGGACTCAAGAATATGAAGCAGGAAAAAGTAACATATTATACAAGTTAACAGAACAGTGAAAATCAGGAACGTTGCTTTGCATGAGTATACAAGAATAGAATAACTGACTATTTCTGTTGTATTTTAATAGCTTACAAGTTATAGTACAGACTGAACAACTGTACAAAATAGAATACAAAATAAAATCTGTGCAATATAATAGCCTGAACACACTATACAAAATAAAATAGAAAAATTGCACAATAAAAACTGTGCAAATATAGCATCCTAACTATTTACAGCACATATCACAGTATGATTTACAAAAATATTGCACCTTAGAAAGAAGCAACCCAAGCAGCAGCAGCAGCAGCTCCCTGATGACTGTTAGTCTGATAGCAGAAAGGACAAAGGACCTGCGGTCTCCTTTCTACACTTTGCATTGACTTTGTGCGAACAAAATGGTAATAATCTTATTATAAACATCTATTACTTGAACAACACAACACTTTTTAAAGTACATTTATGCTAAACAACAAGTATTGCTAAGTTTAAATTATTGTTGTGGTAAATGATGCTAAACTAAAACAGGCTCATGTTTGCTAACATTTCGTTGGCTAACATTTATCCAGCTAATTAAGTTAGCTAGCTGCTAGCTAACTAGACAATGCCATACACACTAGATAAAAAATAATGCTGTACTTTTGCATTGAACTTTTTTTTTGCTTTCTCCTCTTCCTATTTTGAGTCCCAGATGCGTTTGATCTTTTCATTATTATCTTTTTTTTTTAACTTTAACTTTACTCATTATTACTTCTTCCAACTGCATAATGCAGTTTTACCTGTCAGACTCCTCCCGCTGCTGCTGTTTGCCGTTATGTTTGGAAAATATGCAGGTCGTTGTGTGATACTTTGCTGTCTACTTCCTGCTTTACAGAGTATTTTCTGTGTAAAGCCCGTGTCGTTCCAGAGAACTACGTTGAAACAGACAACGCACCAAGTATAATTACCTCGGCATTCTGTGGAAGCGCGTGCGTGGCTGGTGACAGCCGCTCACGTGAGTTTAACCGTTATATACTATTATATTAAAGTAGTGCTGCTGTGTCTCAGGCGGGTGTGCAGGGCGCCTCTTCTCAAAAAAAAAAAAA
>VXCM01007404.1:0-32591 GCA_014773175.1 Lucifuga dentata | reverse complement strand
GGGGCTCAGAGAAGGACGAGGAGGAGGAAAGGCGATAACGCACTCAGGCTGGATTCACTCTACAATGACGATTTTACATTTTCTTTCTATTAAAGGACCATACCGTTCATTTTACATGTTTGATCCTAATATATTCAATTTTCTTCCATGTAACGTTTCTGACAATCATTTCCCAAAGCATACTACTGGAACGGTGAATTAAAAATGTTTTTCCTACCTTCCAGACCTCCATTGGTTTCAGTTCATTCTGCTATTAAAATCAACTTGTTGATACTGTAAACGTTCTTGGGATAGGTAATCCATCATCACCAACAAGACGTGTATTCAGGTTTTTTTAGAAGTTATGTAATTTTAGTGTTTAAGCTCAATAAAAAGCGTGGAGTGAATGTATGCCTCCACCGGGGAATATAGTCCCAAAAGAAGACCTGCGTTTATGGAAAAATTTAAAGGACCGTGACTTCATAAGGCTGTGTAACTATTAGCAGGAGAAACATGGATTTTTAAGGTGGGTGTATCACTTGAATATTTGATTTTGAAAGATTAAGAGATTTAGCAAAATATCAGGAAAGCTGAAATACGGTTTTATCCTTTGGGAAATGACTGTCAGTAACATAACATGTATGAAAATTTAATATGTTGGGCTCAAATATGGAAAATGGGTGGTATGGTGCTTTAAGTGACTCATATATGATACAACAAACTTTATTTATATAGCACTTTTAAAACAAAGATTACAGAGTGCTTTATACACACAATACCATAAAAAAGACCAATAGACAAAACAAAGAATAAATGGATTAAAACTATATATACATATATATAGTTTATATATATATAATTTTTTTAAAAATCAAATTATGGTGAATAAAGGACAAATAGGCTACAACCTATAAATCTATCTACCTATAAATCCAGAAATCTCTGTCTGTGGCACCAACGTCTCTAGAACTGTCATGTATGAAGCTGAAATTCAGCAGGTTTGTTGATAAGGACACAAAGACGTGCAGTGTCACATGTGAAGTTGTTTAGATGAGCGGTTCTCAAACTGAGCTGTGCTGGTAAAAAGTAGTCCTTGTGGCAGGATACGCTCCAGTCCAGTATCATGTTCTGAACCTGACCCGTACAGCAAACTAAGCTAGCTCAGAGGACGTGCAGAACTAAGTCATGGCAGGCTGCGGTGCACGCCATAAAGTCTGGCTGGTCTGAACACGCATGGACACTGCACGAGTTACACAAATGCATAATGCAGTCGCATTGGTGGATATCTGATACGTGTCTGATTTATTTCGACATGTGCAAGAGGCCCAATCGGATCTGAGAATATCTGATTCCATGTGGCTTTTTACATCTTCAGGAAGCAAATCCGATACGTGTCACGTGAGCAAAAGATGGGAATCAGGTGGCGTGTGTGTGTGAATCAGCTGGCATGTGCATGTGAATCAGGTGGCATGTACGTGTGTGCATGTCAATCAGGTGGCGTGTGCATGTGTGTGTGAATCAGGTGGCATGTGTGCATGTCAATCAGGTGGCGTGTGTGTGTGAATGAGATGGCGTGTGTGGCATGTGTGTGTGAAATCAGGTGGCGTGTGCGTGTGAATCAGGTGGCATGTGCGTGTGAATCAGGTGGCGTGTGTGACGTGTGCGGGTGAATCAGGTGGCGTGTGTGTATGAATCAGCCAGAGAGAACAGCAGTTCAGGCTGATTCTGAGAAGCTGTGCAGCCAGGACGTCAGACGTCAGCCCACATCGTGTCTGCGGGGGGAGGAGGGGGCGGGGTCAAGCTGCAGACAATTACACGTGAAGCCACCGGCTCTTATCCCATCACATTTCTGCCTCTCTCTTGTTGTATCTTCCTCTTTTTTTCTTTCTTTACACCCCCCCCCCNCCCCCCCCCCCCGCTCTGAGCATCCCAAAAGCCTATCCAATATCAGCATTTGATTCTCCCGTTTCCACAGACTTTCCAAAGGCAGATTCAGTGTCCCTCTCTGGACCACAGGAGAATGGAATATGGCGCCGACCTCACAAGGTCAACCGGCTCGCTTCCATCAGAAGAAATCCTAAACCTTCCATCTGTCTCACTGCGCTTTTGTTCCACTTTCTGCCCTCTGCTTTAGCTCCGCCTCCGCCATGTTTTCCAGCCGGATTGTTGCTGAAGATGCCGTTCCTGTTGTTTTGTGAGAGCAGGCTAAAGATTGGGTTTCTTTCTGAGGTCAGGTGAAACGGGAATAAATCTGCTTCATCACATCTGAACACTGAAATGTCTTTTCTATGACTTCATAGAGGAACAGAACATTTATGCAGATATTATATGCAACTTATGCTGAAGCAATGCTGCAAACCTCTTCAGCAATATAATGTGTTCACAAAGCCCCCTGCTGGACAAATGCCGCATCTGCAACGTGTTTCCATGTGAGAAACCGTGATCAATAAACAAACTGTCTCAAATTTATCAGCAACTCAAAACGTCAAACATCAAAATCAAACATTTCTGTCTGCTCATATGGTTTTGTAGTTTTCTTTTCTTTCTTTTAATTTTCCTACAGATGCTGAATGGAGTATAAGGAACAAAAACACAAACAGAAACCAAAAACTCTGTACAAACATAAAATCAATTATCAGAAATCAAAAACTGCACAATATTTTCTGAATAAACTGAACCAGATCAACAAAACTTTGACGTTTCTTGTGCTCATCAACTTAAATGTATAAATAGTGGGGTTAATTCTAAAGTATCTTTTAATCAATTTATTTCTATCTTAATTTTAAAAAAAGAACAAATAAGCACATATTAAAACTCATTTCCATGGTTACCAGTCAAACACAAAGTACACAGCTTGTATTTTCATGTACATATCTGTACTCAGAAACAGGTAAATTATGATGCCCATACACACATATATAAATTCTTTAAAGTATATAAGTTCTTTAAAGGAAGATATCTCTCAAAACCAAAATCAACTTTAAACAATCTGTACGTGTCACACAACGAGTTATTAAATACTTCATCAAGCCAACTCTGTTAATAAAAACAAATTAAAATCAGACAGCCTTCAGTTTAGCTGCAGACGTGTTTCATCCCTAAAAACCACGAGTCATCATTTCAAAAGCTGATTCATAAAAAGGTTGTGATTTATAACCATTATGGAGAGATTTGGACTGGGTTAGACTGGTTTGGATTGGTTTGGGTTTAGACAGGTTTGGTTTGATTTGGATTGGTTTGGGTTTAGACAGGTTGAGATTGGTTTGGACTGGTTTGGGTTTAGACAGGTTTGGATTGGTTTGGGTTCAGACAGGTTTGGATTGGTTTGGACTGGTTTGGGTTCAGACAGGTCTGGATTGATTTGGATTGGTTTGGGTTTAGACAGGTTTGGATTGATTTGGATTGGTTTGGGTTTAGACAGGTTTGGATTGGTTGGGGTTTAGACAGGTTTGGATTGGTTTGGACTGGTTTGGGTTCAGACAGGTTTGGATTGATTTGGATTGGTTTGGGTTTAGACAGGTTTGGATTGGTTTGGACTGGTTTGGGTTCAGACAGGTTTGGATTGATTTGGATTGGTTTGGGTTTAGACAGGTTTGGATTGGTTTGGGTTCAGACAGGTTTGGATTGATTTGGATTGGTTTGGGTTTAGACAGGGCCAGGGGACAATTTTTACTAATTGTCCCATAAAACATCAATACTTGCAGTTTTCTGTCTCAGGTTTAGCTCACCTGTGGACAGGAAGTGTGGTAAAAAGTTAAAAAACAAAAAACAAAAAAAAAAACAGAAGTTCAGAAAAACTTCAGCNTGTGGTAAAAAGTTAAAAAACAAAAAACAAAAAAAAAAACAGAAGTTCAGAAAAACTTCAGCTGCTTTTTAAAAAGATATTTCTGATCTGTTTTTGTTTACATGAGAATAATAAATTCATGTTAAATTTACAACCGTCTTCTTCAACTTCCTGTTTCCTTCGTTCTGTCAAACAGACGAGAGGTTATTAAAAAGGACAAAACAGGCCGAGTATCAAGATGTTTACCGCTGACAGAAAACGTCTCTTTCCTATTGGCTGGAGCGTTGATCACATGTTAATCAGCGAGGATATTAAACATGTCATTATAGAAAATAAGAGGAATAAATCGTCGTACTCACCGTTCATCTCAGCGTCTTTTCCTCCTTCTTTCACGCTGGGTAAACAGTTTTCCAGGTAAATTCCATTATGATAACAGGTTTGTCCCTCGCTGAGCTGCGGTGGCGGCTCCCAGCACAAACATGGCGTCTGCATGATGCCGCAGGGCCTCCGGGACGTGCTGGAGGCCAGGCAGTCCTCCAGCCACTGGCACAGCATCTGACAGGCCGCCATGCTGGGATTACGCTTTCCCACCACCAGGTACTCCGTCTTGAAATCCCTGTTACCGTCCACGATGGCCACGCCCGCTCGAGGAGCGCCTTTCCTCATTTGAAGAAACTGTTTCCCAGCTTCCAGGAACGCCACTGGCGTGGAGGCGTCGCACAGTCGCACCACCTCGTCAAAGCTCTCCATGCCCAGGTAGGTGCGCGTCGTCTCCAGGAAGGAGNCACAGTCGCACCACCTCGTCAAAGCTCTCCATGCCCAGGTAGGTGCGCGTCGTCTCCAGGAAGGAGTCGAACTGGAAGGTGCGGAGCTGCGACGGCACGCAGTTCTCAGCAGGCTTCGTTATTTTAATGAACACGGTGTAACGGCGTGGATCCGGGTTCTGCAGAGTCCAGGAGCAAGGCACCGAGGGGAACGCAGACGATGACAGGAAGAAGCCGAAAAAGCGATTCTGCACCAGCGTGGCGCAGGAGTCAGACTCCGGGCCTGAAGGGGCGGCGGAGCACCGACCCTCCATCAGGAGCACCGAGACAAAACACAACAGCAGCACCTGGCCAGGTATCCGAGAAACAATGGTTGTCATAGTTACCTGATGACAGAGAGGAGGAGGACTCAGAAGTCACAGGCTGGAGGTCGGTTACTGGTTGTTTTTACTGGTTTCTTCGGCGCTCCCCGTCCAGCTGTGGCGGCCACAGGAAGAAGAGAAGGAGGGAGGGGGGAGAGGAGGAGGAGGACGGGGGAGGAAGGTTTCTCTCAAAGGTCCAGAGATCCGCCCATGACTGCATCAGCCGAGGTTCAGGAGGAGCTGTGGAACGAAGAGAGGAGAGGTGAACAAGAGTTTGGAAAGCTGAGCAGAAAGGAGGAGGAGGAGGAGGAGGAGGACCCATGATTTGGTTTTTCTTCATTACGCAGGTTCAGATCGAGTCTCTTCCTGAGAGACAACTGCTTTCCTCAGATGTCGCCCTCCATATTTCATCCGCCAGCTCATTCATTTGTTCAATTATAAGACTATTAATTACAGGAAGAGAACACCTGCAGCCATTCATTACGGCGTTTTACCAGCAGCAGAAACGCCGCCGTGCAAAGGTCCTGGAAGCTGAAACTCTTCCATGCTGTCAGGATTTAAACACGACGACAGCAGCTTATTTTACGTTTTGGTTCATTTCCTGTATTACAGGAAAAGTAAAGAGCTACTTCCTGTGTTGTTGTAAGTTGCTCTAATCAACAATAATGTAATTATAATGAAAATCTCTGACCTGGAAAACTGTTTTATCATAGTAAACATTATTATTTAAAGATTCGCTCCTGGTTTTGGAGAGGACGGCGTTTGTTTCGGCTGAGTGGATTTGGAGCTTTTCAGGTAAATTACAGCTTGTTAAAGTTATAATGTGACAAACAAAGCAAACAATTCACAAACTTTGCCTTCAGGTGTAACGTTTGATTTACCAGAACCTCTGTCAACATGAAATATCACCAGAAACTAAAGATCAAAACATCTTTAAAGGACCATACCATCCATTTTGCATGTTTGAGCCTAATATATTCAGTTTTCATACATGTTACGTTACTGACAATCATTTCCCAAAGGATAAAACCGTATTTCAGCTTTCCTGATATTTTGCTAAATCTCTTAATCTTTCAAAATCAAATATTCAAGTGATACACCCACCTTAAAAATCCATGTTTCTCCTGCTAATAGTTACACAGCCTTATGAAGTCACGGTCCTTTAAATTTTTCCATAAACGCAGGTCTTCTTTTGGGACTATATTCCCCGGTGGAGGCATACATTCACTCCACGCTTTTTATTGAGCTTAAACACTAAAATTACATAACTTCTAAAAAAACCTGAATACACGTCTTGTTGGTGATGATGGATTACCTATCCCAAGAACGTTTACAGTATCAACAAGTTGATTTTAATAGAGAATGAACTGAAACCAATGGAGGTCTGGAAGGTAGGAAAAACATTTTTAATTCACCGTTCCAGTAGTATGCTTTGGAAATGATTGTCAGTAACGTTACATGTATGAAAACTGAATATATTAGGCTCAAACATGTAAAATGGGTGGTATGGTCCTTTATGGCTATATCACAGCACCCCTAATAGAATATCAAAACTAGTAACTACCACTTTTCGTTTTTGTTCTTTCATAATACTTATGAAATTATCTTCAGCTGGGATGTTGATGAAAATAACTGAAAGACCGAAGAATTTCAGCGTCTCATTAGTCGCTGCTGCGTCTCATTAGTCGCTGCTCTTTATTTGGCTAAAATACGACAAACGGGGAAACAAATCCAGACGTACTGTCAATGTCAGGTTGAATATATTGCTGTGTGTGTGTGCGTGTGTGTGTGTGTGTGAGAGTGTGTGAGTGCGTGTGTGCGTGTGCGTGCCGTGAAGCTGCCAGAGGAAACCAATAAAACAAAATCTAAGCTGAAAATGGCTGCGAGCCCCTGAAGGGAAGCGCTCACTGTATCATCTCAGCAGAATGAAGTTTTCTCTCCACAAAACTTAATTAAGCAAACTTTATTTAATCAAATGGAGCATCTGGTTTTATCAGCAAGAGACAACAAGGAGTTCATTTCATCTTCAAACAGCTCAATAAGCCCACAAATCACACACGCCAGCCTTGTTATTTCACTTTATTTAAAGTCTTTACACTCGCAGATTTCTTTACAGTCACCTGACAAATCACGTTTTCACACGTTAGCTCCTTCTTTGCATTATGAGGTCTAACTTTTTAAGGAAACTCCATCAAAGCTGCTTTAAAGGACCACTCCGGTGATTTTGCATGTTATGGCCTCATAAATAAACATTAATAAAACTATTTTCCAAACTATACTACTGGAGTGGTACATTTTAAAATTGTTTTTCCTACTTTCCAGACTTTCATTAGTTTCATTCCAGTACGTTATTAAAACTAACTTGCTTTAGATAAATTATCCATCATAGAAAACAGAACGCTTGTTATATTTTGTCAGAGTGACTTAATTTAACTGATCCAACACAGAACAAAACGCAGAAGACGAGTTTTACCGGGAAATTAAAATGACCGTGCCTTCAAATCATTTTGTTATCAGGTAAAACACTGCATGTTAAGATGGATGTATCGCCTGAACATTTGAGTTTGGAAGATTAGTAGATCTGGAAAAATAACACAGAAACTAAAATGCAGTTTTATATTTTGGAAAATGGTTGTAACACGAGTGCAGCGTCCAATCAAAACCTGCCTGTCGGAACAGGCCAGTGTCGTGCCAAAAACTGTATCCGCGGTATTAATAACTTCCTGAAGATGAAGGAATGAAATGATGTTAAAAACTCATATTTAGGTTAATTTTGAGACAGGTGAGTTTGGTGCATTCAGCCTGCTCAGGTCAGATGCATTTTTCAGCAGAAATAACAAGAACATCTCTGCTGCCCAACAGACTTACTGCAGATATTATTATCATAATCACTGTTTGATTAAAGTTATTCAAAGGAGTAAATATTGTCTTAGATTACATATATGATCTGCTGTCCGTGAGAGGACACAGATTTCAGCACAACACCGGACTTTAGGGTGCCGCAGCCTGCCATCATTTAGTTCTGCACGTCCTCTGAGCTAGCTTAGTTTGCTGTACAGGGTTAGGGTTCAGACCGTGATACTGGACAGGAGCGTATCCTGCCACACGGATGACTTTTTACCAGCACAGCTCAGTTTGAGAACCGCTCATCCAAACAACTTCACACGTGACGCTGCACGTCTTTGGGTCCTGAGCAATAACCCTACTGAATATCAGCTTCATACAGTTATAGTTAGGTAACATGTATGTGTGCAGTATTTAGTGGGTTGAGACATGCAAAACCACTGGCATGGTCCTTTAGCATTTTCCAAACAGTCCGAAAATTGTGTTCTTATTTTGAAGGCAAGCAGACACAGTAGAAGTTTGGCCAAATTTTTAAACCCAATTTTGTCGTCACAACGAATTCGTACAGACGAGCCAGATGTCCTGGTTCTCCTCATCAGGTGACTTTCTTGGTATTCACCAGGTGTTTCTGCTTCAGGTGGAGAAACCTTTAGCTGTTAGCCAGTTAGCTTGTAGCTGAACCATTTCACACTTGGAAAAGAGATTCTGAATCTCACTGAGATTTATCTGGTTAAATAAAATTTCAAACAACAGAGGAAGCTGCTTTTCAGGAATTAATTCCTAAAAAGCAGCTTCCTCTGTTGATACAGTTGTACTTTGTAATTTGTCAATAACGTCGGTTCCATAGTCTGATTCCAGATCCATAATTTCTATAATAATTTGTGTTGTTTCACTAAAGCCCAGTTTATGTTAAAAATCCTTCTATGAAATGTCTTTCATCACCAAAGCGTTGCCGTGTTTCAGGTATGGAGTCTGGCTCCGTCTCAGCGTGAATTCTGCTCGTCCTGGCAGCTCAGACTTCGCCTCTCGCCAAACATCGTCCAGGGAAAAAACCCTCGCCCTCTTTACCGACANCTCCTCCTCCTCCTCCTCCTCCTCCTCCTCCTCCTCCTCCTCCTCCTCCTCCTCCTCCTCCTCCTCCTCCTCCTCCTCCTCCTCCTCCTCCTCCTCCTCCTCCTCCTCCTCCTCCTCCTCCTCCTATCAAGCTTCTGAGGCGCTCTGATCCCCCAACATGCAGCACTTTACTGGAGCTTCCTGTTCATGTCAAGACTCCTCTCGTTACTAAAGTCAAGCAGGCCGTCCCACACACACACACACACACACACACGCACACACACGCTCTATCGATCCCGGTGTTTGAGGAGCTAACACGGACAGGCTATTACCGCGGCGTTATCAGCTCTGCAGCAGCTGAATAGGATCAGCAGTGAAAGTGAAACGAAATCTGACCCAAAGATCAAACGACGTTTTTTTTTAGGTCAATTAATCAATGCAGCTCTCTGAATCTGGGTCGTTACTCCACCGTTAGAGCTTTAACAGCTTTCAAAGGAAGTAGTCAAATACTTTACTAAAGTAAAAGTAGTAGTACTGCAAGAGTAATTAAACTAAAACATAATTAATTAATATAAAAACCAAATCATTTTTCCCCTTTTCTGCTTTTTGTTCCTTCTATTAAAGAACTTAAAAGATAAAATATCATCATAACGTATAAATTAGGCCTGGGTGACATTGCCTTAAAATAATATGGTAATATCTGAAAATATTTTTGCGATAACAATATTCAAGATGATATCAACAATATAAAACAGAACAATGTTTATGTCACAGTTTATCTGCTGCAGAACTGATCAGTACTGATTGATCTGCTTTAAACTGTATTGATTCTTTTGATTAATGTTTTACTTCAGAAAGCTGAAGATTAAAAGTTTTAAGAATCTGAACAAACATTGATACGTTTTGGTGAAAGATATCGTCTTAAAATAACATCATGATACCTGAAGGTATTTTCGTGATAATGATATTCAGGATGATATGAACAATATAACTATGAACAACGCTGTCATGGCGATTTTAGCAGTAAATAATACTACAAACTGTACCAACATGAGTCAACCTGAATCAGAGTAGAAGTAGAAACAGTAGAGTTTTTCCTTCAGTAAAAGTAGAAATAATAAATCCTGTAATATTTTAGCTTGTAAACAGTAACTCAGATTAGCTTTAGCTGCTCGTCTTCAGTCGTTATAAAACATCAATAAAATGACTGATGATGTCATCAGATCTGATCTTTAGCAGGTTATGATGCTAATTAGCCTCTATGACGCTAAACTTAAATACGCTCTGAAGTCCAAATCCACCAAAAGCTAAGAACTCACCAGAAGTTAGCGTAGTTGCTAAGTTAACACTGTTTGCAGCTAAGCTAACAGGGTTCATACATCATAACAACAAGTCACCACTGACAAAAAGTCACCGCTAAGCTAATTTCACTCCACCGTTAGCTTGTTCTGTCACAGGAAGTACAGCTAGCTATGCTAGATGAATCAGCATCACTTCCTGTTTGTTTTGTGTCTCATCAGCTGATTGGTTCTCCTCCTCATGCGACTTTCTTGGTATTCACCAGGTGTTTCTGCTTCAGGTGGAGAAAATAATTTGTTGTGTTTCCACCTTTAGCTGTTAGCCAGTTAGCTTGTAGCTGAAGCATTTCAGACAACAGGAAGTAATTAATCAGACGGTGAGCTGATACTTTCAGACATGATGTTTAGTTTTTCTTCTTGCTCATCATATGAAAATATTGTTCATCGTAATACAAACAATTTTTGTTATATAATTTTTTCGCCGGTATTATCACAAACAACATGATATGATACAGCCATCACAGAAATACTGTACGAATTTTCTTTATCCGTTAACTTTCCATCATTAATTTACCATGTAAATGTGTAAAACTAAAAACAGAATAAAACAACACATTTACAACACATTTCCTATAAACTTCATCCTCAAACCTGCTCAGGATGTCAGGTTTTATAATTGAGCATAATAAATGATGAACTTTTGCAGCATGAACCAAATGACGTAGCTACAACATGTTTACACGGGAAGAGTTGTGTCGTGTTCGATAAATTCATATTTAACGCAACAAAGTCGTACACTTCCTGTTAGCATTCTGTGGAATTATTCATCGCTTCCAACGTTGGAACATCCAGCAATTAAGAGAATAAAATGTCGCATTTCCCAGCAGCCTGGAAGCTGAATGAAGGTAAACATGGCCGACGGCTGCTTCCGTCAGCTCGTCAGAACAATGGGCCAATCACAGAGCAGCGACTCTCCACGAGACAGACGCAGAGACAAAGAGAGCGCTGATGAGAAAATGACAGAGTCTGGAGGAGCGTTGCTTCTCAGGCACGCCGCTCAGGGATTACACGCTGATTAGCAGAGTCACACGGCGACCTGCTGCCTTCTAAACGGCGAGGCGAAACGCCACGCTCACACCACACTCACGCCACGCTCACGCCAATCTGCTTCTTTCTGATGTATGAATTGTGTAAAATTGTGCATCTTTAGTCATCACGTTCTTTATCGAGCAAAATAACTTAGGAAGGACGTTCAGACAGGAAGACATCAGGAAAGGAGAACAGACGGAGATAAACATGGAGGACGCCTTTCACGTGATAAGCGGCGAGCTGAGCTGTTCCATTGTTGTGTATTGGGAGCTGAGCGGTGACACAATCTGCAGCAACGTGCACCGCTCAGATTCTTTCTAGAAAAACTCTGGAGCGGTTCATTTGTGATCTGAACATGATCCGCATGACTTCTGGACCAGCTACAGATCAATTTATTGGCGTATTGATTGATTAGCAGCAGAGATGTATGTGTGTGTGTGTGTGTGTGTGTGTGTGTGTGTGATGTTAGCTAAACTCCACCTTTGATGATCAAATCAAACGATGCCGTTAAAGGTGGAAACACATCAATGTTAGCATTCAAGTTAGCATGTGCTGTATGTTCTCAGCATGTTCTTCAGCATGTGAAAGGCAGCATGTCTTCTTCACATGATGTGAAGCAGTATGTGGTTTTCCACACGTCTCTACATCAGATTCAGCTTCTGCTGTCATAGTTTTCTTCTTCATGGATCAAATGATGCTATGACAGGAAAGGATCCACATTCATCTTTGTTACTCTGATTTACTTTGACACCACAGAAACTACTTCCTGTTTGGAGTTTCTCTCTGACCAATCAGCAGAGAGAGTGTTGTCACATGACTTTAACTGATAGATTTTGGTTTGA
The DNA here is from genome assembly GCA_014773175.1 of Lucifuga dentata. Taxonomy (NCBI): domain Eukaryota; kingdom Metazoa; phylum Chordata; class Actinopteri; order Ophidiiformes; family Bythitidae; genus Lucifuga; species Lucifuga dentata. The sequence continues at coordinate 20,576 of VXCM01007404.1, read as the reverse complement.
TTGGATGTTTTTCTGTGTGAAACTGAACCAAACCAACAATTTAGTCCCTGATCCAGACCAGAACAAACGATCTGCAGATCTGATTCAGACCAGAACAAACGATCTACAGAACTGATTCAGACCAGAACAAACGATCTACAGAACTGATTCTGACAGCTGTGGAAGATTTTCATGCATCTCGCCATGGCGATGATGTTTTTCCGGCTGATATCTCATGACATTCTTAGCGCATCGTGATATTTTGTGATTCTGCTGCCAAAAGTCCAACTTTCACGCGTAGAGAAGTTAGTTTCCTAAGTACGGAACACTCCGTGCCTTCATTTGTGACAAAATTCCACTCGTCGTTGTGCTGGATCCACACACAGTGGGTGTTGGTTGGTTCACGGAGGCGGAGGAAGAGGAGGGTTTCGTGGACAAACTGCAGCGGTTTAGTTCAGCAGCACCCTGGTGACTGTGACAACTAAACCTGTGGCGTCTTGCAAGACTCCTGAATTAAACAGATAATCTTCTGTCTGAGCTGATGAATGTGTTTACCGTGCTAAATGTCAAACTCTCGCTAATAAGCTCAGAGAAAGCACCACACACACCAGTGCTCACCATTACACGGATACGTGTTCCATCACGGCTCCCGCAGAGCCCGACAGGAGGTCGTACAGTGGAAAATGTTTAATTGATGAGATGAGTTCTGAAGTAAACACTGCTGAATGTAAAAAAACAAACATTCACGCAACAAAAGAAGCTATTATCCTCTAACTTAAAGGAGCATACCAGTGGTTTTGCTTGTTTGACTCCAATAAATACAACTGCATACATGTTACGTTACTGACAACCATTTCCCAAAATATGCTACTGGAGTGGTAAATATTATTATTGTTTTTCCTACCCTCCAGACTGTCATGGTTTCAGTTCATTCCAGTACGTTATAAAATCAAATTGTAGAGACTTGAAATATGTTTGAGATAAATAATCCTTCACAGAGAACACGATGACCATTAAGCTTTTTTTTTTTTTTTTCAAAGTAACTTAATTTCAACATGGAGCTGCACAGAAGAAAATGTATTTCTCCACCAGAGAATATAGTCCCAGCAGAAGACGGCTTTTACAGAGAAATTAAAATGATGTGCCTTCGCAGTATCCTCCACATGAGGACCGCGCCAAACATCGGTAACTTTTTAAAGGACCATTCCACCCATTTTTCATGTTTGAGCCTAATGTATTCAGTTTTCATACATGTTACGTTACTGACAATCATTTCCCAAAGGATAAAACCGTATTTCAGCTTTCCTGATATTTTGCTAAATCTCTTAATCTTTCAAAATCAAATATTCAAGTGATACACCCACCTTAAAAATCCATGTTTCTCCTGCTAATAGTTACACAGCCTTATGAAGTCACGGTCCTTTAAATTTTTCCATAAACGCAGGTCTTCTTTTGGGACTATATTCCCCGGTGGAGGCATACATTCACTCCACGCTTTTTATTGAGCTTAAACACTAAAATTACATAACTTCTAAAAAAACCTGAATACACGTCTTGTTGGTGATGATGGATTACCTATCCCAAGAACGTTTACAGTATCAACAAGTTGATTTTAATAGAGAATGAACTGAAACCAATGGAGGTCTGGAAGGTAGGAAAAACATTTTTAATTCACCATTCCAGTAGTATGCCTTGGAAATGGTTGTCAGTAACGTTACATGTATGAAAACTGAATATATTAGGCTCAAACATAAAAAATGGATGGTATGGTCCTTTAAACCAGACTGAGGTTTGAATCTGTTTTTTTATTCTCTTCTATCTGCATGTTTTTATGGTTTTGTCCTTCGTATTTTATTGTATTTTACGTCTTTTTTTCATCGTTGTACAGCACTTTGGTCAAATTATGTTGTTTTACATGTCAGGTTTATTTATACATCACATCAACGTCTCAAAGGGCTTCATAGACACGTTAACGGTTCCTCACAGACACGTTAATGGTTCCTGACCAGCCCAAACTCTCTGAGAAGACGAGGAAAAACTCCCTAAAAACCTGATTACAGAAGTAAAAAGCAGAAAGCTCAGGAGAGGCTGTTCAGAGAGATTCTCTGCTGTGACATTACACAGCAGCCGCAGAATTACAAAGACATTAAAACATACATGAGACGTATAAAACACCAACGAAGAAGAAAACCCTGTAAATATAAAACAATGAAAAAACAGAATAAAACACAGAGAATAGAAACATAAGAAGAAATAATGATTGTATGAACACTGTATACCCACAGACCCACAGCTGTGATGTGCTGCAGCTTTAATTGGATTCCAGCAGGAAGAATTTATGACACGTGTAACCTCAGATTACATCGTGCTGCCGCACACGTGCTTTTACAAACACGGTAATGGGCTGGCAATGACAAACACATCCACAATGTTAGACTGTGTGTGTGTGTGTGTGTGTGTGAGAGAGAGAGAGAGAGAGAGAGAGAGAGAGAGAGAGAGAGAGAGACCACAGTCAGCTGGATAAAATGGAAGCTAAGATTAGAGTCACAAGGTGTGTGTGTGTGTGTGTGTGTGTGTGTGTGTGTGTGTGTGGTGTGTGTGTGTGTGTGTGTGTGTGTGGGACACAGACGTGCACAGCAGATGAGGTTATAAATCAGCTTCAGCACCACAAAAACATGTATGACATCAGATCAAAACTCACCATTTAAAAACTGATCAAGTGAGTGTTTTTATCTGTCAAAGTTATTGATCACTAACACATCAGACATATATAGCTTAAACATAATCAGATTTCATACTGATGAAATTTATGAGCAGAATGAAACTCATGTTAATTTTAGCATGTCAGTGTGTTTTATGAATCACTTCCTGTCACGTAAATAAGGAAATACTGTAGTAACACCTCTTTAAACGCTAACGCTAAAAGATGCTAACAGACGTTTATGAATGAGGGAGCGTGGTCATGTGACGATATTTGCCCATATGGACACGGTAAATCGTGAGCTACCGTTTATGAATCTGACCCAGAGTGTTTTGTATTTAGAATGTGATAATTTTGATGATTAAATATCAACAAAAACATCATCTGCCATTATTTAACCTTCATATGTGTGGAAAAAAAAAGTGAGAAAACATCAAAGGTGGAAAAAGCAGAGTTTTTCAGTCAGATTCACAACTTAGCCTCACACGGTCAGGCGTCAAACTGTGTGTGTGTGTGTGTGTGTGTGTGTGTGTGTGTGTGTGTGTGTGCGTGTGCATGCGTGCGTGCGTGTGTGCAGCCAGCAGACATTCTGGCTAAATTAACCTCAAACTATTTCAGGCCCTGAAATCTGATTTCACAGGTTGTGTTCTCGGCTCGTTGAAATGCTGGCGTGTATTCCGGGTCGGCGATGNTCTGATTTCACAGGTTGTGTTCTCGGCTCGTTGAAATGCTGGCGTGTATTCCGGGTCGGCGATGAATCATTGTGATTCAGTGACGGAGCAAAGCGAGAGGAAGCCCGTCGCACACAATCAACCTGGAAACGGTGCTGAGAATCCACTTTTCATGCTGACACACACACACACACACACACACACACACACACACATCTTTACGTCCTGCTATACTTGTGAGGACTTCCCCATTTCCGACATTTATTTCCGTTCCTGTAACCGGTTTTTTCACATTCTGGCGCCGTATTCGTGGTTTTGGCTTCGTCATCCTGCGAGTCATGAGAACATTTAACTCGCCAAAATAAAAGCTGAGGCGACAAGACAAAGTGATGAATGCTTCACAAACTCAAAGCCGGATGAAGCGGCTCAGGTTCTGACAGGGAGGGAGATCATACCTGAGTTATGAGTTTAAATATTTATTCTAAACAATTAAAAATACAAAACATAATAAATTAGCTAAATGGAAAATCAACAGGCTGCATGTCACCAAACTACCTACCAGTTTATAACTCATCAGCCAATCACAGCAGGCGAATGTCATTCTACCTGATCACCTGACATGCTGCTACCTGGACCACACGACAGAATCCAGAGGTCCCACCCACCCACACACACACACACACACACACACCGCATACAAACACGGTCCCCACCATGAAACCTCCAAATTAAAGGGCCAGTTACAATGGTTTTGCATGTGTAAGCCCTGTAAATATTACTAACCATTTTCAAACATCAAACTATATTTTAGGTTTCCTGTTATTTTTTTCAAATCCTCTAATTTTTCCAAATCAGGTGACAAACTCACCTTAAAATTCGGTGTTTCACCTGCTAACATGTATGTCCGAAGGTAGAAGGCACGGCCGTTTTAATACTCGGTAAAAGCCGTCTTCTCCTGGGACTATATTTCCTGGCGGAGACATACGTCGTCTTCTGTGCAGCTCCACGTTGGATCAGTTAATAAAGTTATTTTAACAGAAAATGGAATGACGTGTGGTTCTCTGTGATGGATTATTCATCTCAACACGTTTCAAGTCTCTACAGCAGCCATCCTCAAAGTCTGGAGTCTGGTCTGGATCCTTAAATTCTAGGTGAAAATTAGCATTCCAGTCCGACTTTAATAAACGGACCTTTGTCTTATTGAAAATTCTTTTGGACCTTCAAGATTTATATTTGAGTCTTCCTGCTCTACAAGTTGATTTTTATGTTGTACTAGAATGAAGGTCTGGAAGGTAGGAAAAACAATTCTAATATGTACTGCCCCAGTAGTATGTTATGGAAGATGGTTGTCAGTAATGTAACGTATGCAGGTTGTATTTATTCTTAAACATGCAAAAACCACTTTGTATGTTTTCTTTTTTTTAACATTTAAAGTTTCCATTAACAACTACGGTGGCCTGGATGGCTCACCGTATGCTACATAGAAAATGAACACGACACATTCATCAATTTGATGACACGCGCCGCATTTACTGAAACGCTGCAAATATCACGTAACACAGGAAGTGAATAAAAACACAATGTAAGTTTATCAGGAAACTTTGAAAGCGGAACACAGCACGGAACCAGAAATCCTTCCCGTTTTTTTTAACGACCGCTCGGCAAGAATAGCCGGCTTCATATTAATTACAATTTCAAGTTTAATTTCTGTAAAACAGCAATATTGGATGGTTAACTGAGAACCCCAACACTACAAATACAAATATATACGATTACATGTGAATTCCACAATCAAAATAATAAAGCTTAAATACACTTAGCCTACTTCCTGTTTCTCGTTTCTGTGCTGTGTCCCGCTTATAAAGTTTCCTGTTAAACTTCCGTTGTGTTTTCATTCACTTCTGTTGTGTTTCGTGACATTTGCGGCATTTCAGTAAATGCGGCGGGCGTGTTGTCANCACTTCTGTTGTGTTTCGTGACATTTGCGGCATTTCAGTAAATGCGGCGGGCGTGTTGTCAAATTGATGAACGTGTCATGTTCATTTTCTATGTAGCATACGGTGAGCTCTCTCGGCCACCGTAAATAACTCCTCCCCTTTCTAAAATGAAAGTGTTTAATTTTCCATATTTACATGATTAATTGCATTGAGAATATAAAAACATAGATGTACACACACACACACACACACACACACAAACACCTGTCCTGTTGTTCCACAGAGAGGACTGTGGATCCAACATGGATTTCTACCAAACAAACAGCAGCTTTAGAAACCAGCTCCATTGATCATCCAGGATTTGGTATTTGGTATGAAGTGCTTTTACAGAAGCTGCTGCTGATCTAAAACTAAACCAGCTGCCAAAAACCAGAAAGCTGTTTAACTCGGGAAAACCGGAATGGGAAATATAATGGGACTAATTTGTCATGGGAATATTTCTGTTTCCTTTCTGCTGGTTCAGTTAATTCCTGTAGTCCTGCAGCGACACGGAATAAATGGAACACATCACCACCGCAGCTCTCAGCACGTTTACACGCACGTTAAACCTTCGATTATATCAGATTAAAGCAGTCAATCCATTTTTACAACCTTCATGTAAACACCGTAATTAGACTGAAATCAGAGTTACTCTGACAGAACTATGCTTCTAAACTTCATCATCAGAAGAAGACATCGTGCTTTTCCTCACCTTCCGGTTTCCTCACCTTTCCTCACCTGCCTGCTCGTGCACGTGCATTTGCCAAACCAAGAATCCCTTAATTAGTTAATTCCTATTAACACACAGTTTGTTATTGAGGCAAAGAACTCCACTGAAGTGAGCGTAGCAGCTAAGCTAACACTGTTCTTACATCGCCAGCAGAGAATCTTTTAAAAATATTTCTTTATCGTGATGTTAAATCTTGGATGGAGGTTTTGTTTTTTTTTTTAAGTCTTTTTAAGCTTCTTTTTCCATGTTTCAATCTGTAATGAGAAAAAAGTCACAGCTAAGCTAATTTCTCTCCACCGTTAGCTTGTTCTGTCACAGGAAGTACAGCTAGCTAACGCTAACAGCTATCCTAGACTGAGTCAGCATCACTTCCTGTTTGTTGTGTCTCTAATCAATGTCTCTAATCAGCTGATTGGCCCTCCTCATCATGTGACTATTATTATTATTGTAAAACATTAAGACCATTTTTTCTACTCTGAGGACTCTTAGAACAAAGATTTGCATGTTTTCAACCCATTTTGAACAATAGTAAATGTGTTAAAAGTGAAATGTGAAATGTCACAGGTTAGAACTACAGATAACTAACACATACACACACACACACACACACACAGTCTGCAGTTGAGGCAAAGAACTCATCTGAAGTGAGTATAGCAGCTAAGCTAACACTGTTAGCTTACACACCACCGTTAGCTTGTTCTGTCAGGAAGTACAGCTAGCTAACGCTCCAGCTATGCTTGACTGAGTCAGCATCACTTCCTGTTTGATTTATGTCTCATCAGCTGATTGGCTCTCTCCTCATGTGACTTTCTTGGTATTCACCAGGTGTTTCTGCTTCAGGTGGAGAAACTCATTTTATGTTTTCACCTTTAGCTGTTAGCCTGTTAGCATGTAGCCGAACCATTTCAGACAAAAGGAAATAATTCATCAGAGCTGAGCTGATACTTTCAGACATGATGTTTAGTTTCTTCTTGCTGTCCATGTTATGCAATATTATAAATATTGTCATAACAAATTTTTATTTTATACAAAATTATACCAGCATTTCATGAACAATATGATATAGCACGGCCATAATTAGTGGTATTGTATTACTGAAATCGTGCACGTATAGTGAGCGGTGATTGATCATGCAGATGGAATCAGTTTGAGCCTGTCAGCGTTCAGACAGAGACATTAATAACCACAAATTTCTTTAATGCGTCTGTCTGCTGATTGATGGATCAAATTAGTCACATATTATTAAACCATTCGTCACCTCTGTCACATATTTGCCGTCTGAATCGGGTTTGTTTGGTGGTGATTTTCTCTTCGTTTGATGTTTAGGAATGAGCTTTGAGCTGAATTTGACATGGATGTGGTGAGGAGCTGGAGGATCTGAGTGTGGGAATAAAGGAGGAACCAGAGAGGCGATACAGACAGTCCTGTGTGTGTCGCTCAGCCGGTGTGTGTGCGGCGGGATGTGTGTTAATGTGTGTGAGTGTGTCTGCGGAGGTTTCCCAGGGTTGAAGGGCTCCATTCAGATGGGCTCTCCTCTTTTCCTCTCATTTCCATGCAAAGGGGACCAGCTGCCTACACTCGGCCGTGACGGCTGAAATATTTACCACTCTGTTTACCGGAGACGTCCGAACCAACAGCNCCCCTTCCACCCCCCACCATCTCCTTCCTTTTCCTAAAACGCGTATCCCACCGCCGCTCCTCTGTCCGAGCTTTGCGTGGGCTCAGATCCACGCTGGTTTGTGGATAACGGACTCTGAGTGGCAGAGTTGAATCCTGTTCCATTCTAATGATATTTGCTCGAGCCCCACTGTGTCACCTGCTATCAAAATGTCACAGACAGATTTACAAGTGCATGAGCTGCCAAACAAAGCTTATTTTAGTCCGGGGCTGTAGGGCGAGCAGAAATCTATATATACTACAGATCAATAGGGTGAAATTTATGGCTGGCACCTGTAGACTGAAGATTACAAACGGCTCAAACGCACAAAACAATAATTGACTTGGATGGATTGGCTGGGTTTCTCTTTCCCTCTGTGTGTGTGTGTGTGTGCCGTTTGTCATATGAGCAAAATTATTTTTCATTAGCTGCATTTACATGGACCCTAATATTCTACTAAAAATCAGAATAATCACCCAATCAGAATAAAAACGCCAACAATCAGAATAGACCAGCCCAATCCGGGCCGACAGGAAGGAATTTTCAGTCGGGTTGAAAGGATTTAAACTTTTCATAATCCGTTCAATCGGAAAATATTAGTGACTAATAACCATGTAAAGGCTTAATCTGATAGTTTCTCTCTGGCTGGAATAAATCTATTCTTTCTGCATGTTTGCTACGTGGGGCTAACATTAGCTGATGCTTAATTAGAAAAAAAAGGGGGAAAAAAAGAAAAAAATAAAGGAAAAAAGGAAAAAAAAGAGAAAAGAGAAAAAAGAGAAAAAGGAGAAAAAAGGAAAAAAAAGAAAAAAAAAAGGAAAAACTAGAAAAAAGAGAAAAAGGAGAAAAAAAAGAGCTGCTGCTTAATTAGAAAGAACAGCAGAAAGCCAAATCCTGTTCCAGGACACCATGTGGGTCCGACTTTAAGACTGTATTAACAGGAACGAATGAATGAATTTAATTTTCTCAGAAACATTAGAAAAAAGATTCTCACCCTGTCCCTGAGACTGAACCTCATTTCCGTCGCTTGTATCCGCCATCTTGTCCTGTTGGTCACTACCCAAAGCTCGTGACCAGAGGTGAGGATCGGAACGTAGATTTATTGGTAAGTTGTGAGCCTCGCCTTCTGGCTCAGCTCCCTCTTCCCCACGACGGTCCGGTACAGCGTCTGTAGGACTCGGAATCCATCTATCGATCCCACGCTCCATCTTATCCTCCTTCTTGTTCACCCTCCCGATTGTCCGTGAACAAGATTGGACATCCGGGAGGGACTCAGAGTAGAGCCACTGATCCTCCACATCGAAAGGAGTCAGTTGAGGTGGTTCGGACACCTAGCATCCTCCCAAGACCTCCCTCGGGAGACGACCAGGGGGCCTCTTCCAAGCACGTCCACGGAGAAGACCCAGGACACGCTGGAGGGATTATAATTCCCGGCTGACTTGGGAATGCCTCGGAGTCCCCCAGGAGGAGTGGGAAGGCCTGGCCAGGGACAGGAAGTGTGGGCCGGGCTGCTTAGTCCGGACCCGGATCAACGGACAATAATCATGGATGCATCTAAATGCACATCTTATCAGATCACTTTATTTAGCGTCCATGTCAACAGTTAAGGTGGAATTTCCATGTAACTGCAGCTAATATTACAGCTTAAAGGACCATACCGGTGATTGTGCATGTTTGAGCCCAATAAATACAACCTGCATACATGTTACATTATTGACAACCAAAACATAAAACTTTATTTTAGTTTTCCTGTTATTTCTTCAAATCCCCTAATCTTTCAAAATCAAATATTCAGGTGATACAATTCAATGTTGCAGCTTCTAACACTTATGCACAATTACTGGCATTACTGACAATCATTTCCAAAGGATAAAACCGTATTTCAGCTTTCCTGATATTTTGCTAAATCTCTTAATCTTTCAAAATCAAATATTCAAGTGATACACCCACCTTAAAAATCCATGTTTCTCCTGCTAATAGTTACACAGCCTTATGAAGTCACGGTCCTTTAAATTTTTCCATAAACGCAGGTCTTCTTTTGGGACTATATTCCCCGGTGGAGGCATACATTCACTCCACGCTTTTTATTGAGCTTAAACACTAAAATTACATAACTTCTAAAAAAACCTGAATACACGTCTTGTTGGTGATGATGGATTACCTATCCCAAGAACGTTTACAGTATCAACAAGTTGATTTTAATAGCAGAATGAACTGAAACCAATGGAGGTCTGGAAGGTAGGAAAAACATTTTTAATTCACCGTTCCAGTAGTATGCTTTGGGAAATGATTGTCAGTAACGTTACCTGTGTGAAAATTGAATATATTAGGCTCAAACATGCTAAATGGATGGTATGGTCCTTTAAGGCTATATCAAAGCACCCAAATAAAATATCAAACCTAGTAACTACCACTTTCCATTTTCGTTTTTCCATATTACTTATGAAACTATCTTAAGTTGGAATGTTAATGAAAATAATAGAAAACAAGATCAAAGAATCAATAAAAGAAGAACTTAGCTTGAACACATCAGGATTCAGGAATTATGAGGCGGAGCTTCATAAAAGTTCCTGGCAGAACTTTTCTAAAGTCTGTGCGGCAGTTTAATGAGAAGAACGTGAACCTGAGGTAATCATTCAAGCTGATTGGAGCTGATCATGTTGTGTGTTTTCTGGACTGGCAGCATCGGCGGATTCGCTGCCATGTTTGCAGCTTGTGTTGATACAATTTCGACAATCGTGATGCCAAAAGGCAGAAACGAGAAGAATTCCCATGTCTCACTTGTAATTACACGATGAGGCGGATGGGAATGTTTTTCCCCGTCGGCAGCTCATTTTCTATGTAAATCTGACGTGACACAAAATTCTCTGTATCTCTTTTCTGTCCATGTCATCTTTATTTCCTTTCTTCCTCTCTTTATCTGCGTCTACATGTGAGATGCCTGTGGGGCGTTGGTGTGATTCCTAAGCGAAGAAGTGAAAAAACACGACACGCCTTCAGGGCACAATTACCCGGTGCCAGCCAGTATTACTGCGGTCCTCCACGATCGTTCCCTGAGGGACCGGGCCGTGGAACCACCGCAGCTTCCCCGAGTAATGGATTTATGATATCCCCCCTCTTCATACAGAGCCAGCGGCCACTTATACATAAACAACTCACGGAACCCGCGAGCATTTCACTTCACTGCAGCCATATGCTCAACCCTCTCACACTTATTCAAGCAAACCTGTCCTGAAGCAGAGATACGGACCATGAAAAATGCTTTTCAAAGCTCTGACTTTCAACAGAGTAAAGACAGAGAAAACACAGAGAACAACAACAAAAACCCTGGAAATGAATCCAAGGTATTAGTTATGATATTGGCGATAATGCGGCGTGATGATTTGGTGATGGGTTTTAATAAAATGCATGGCAGGAAGCTAAACATCATGTCTGAACGTACCATGTCAGCATCTGATGAATTATTTCCTGTTATTTGAAGTGGTTCAGCTACAACTTAACAGGCTAACAGCTACAAGCTAACAGGCTAACAGCTAAAGGTAGAAACACAACAAATTAAGTAAATTTCCGATGGAAAGTTAATGGATAAAGAAAATTGGTACAGTATTTCTATGATGGCTGTATCATGTTGTTTGTGATAATACAGGCGAAAAAATTATATGATAAAAAAAATTGTATCATGATGAACAATATTTTCATATAAGCAACAAGAAAAACTAAACATCATGTTTGAAAATATTAGCTCAGCGTCTGATTAATTATTTCCTGTTGTCTGAAATGCTTCAGCTACAAGCTAACTGCCTAACAGCTACAAGCTAACAGCTAAAGGTAGAAACACAACAAATTAGTTTCTCCACCTGAAGCAGAAACACCTGGTGAATACCAACAAAGTCACATGAGGAGGAGAGCCAATTAGATGATTTCAGACACAAAACAAACAGGAAGTGATGCTGACTCAGTCTAGCATAGCTGGAGCGTTAGCTAGCCGTACTTGTTGTGACAGAACAAGCTAACGGTGGAATGAAATTAGCTCTGCGGTGACTTCTTGTCATGATGTATGAACAGAGTTAGTTTAGCCGCTAACAGTGTTAGCTTAGCCGCTATGCTAACTTCAGCTGAGTTCTTGTCTTGTGGTGGATTTGGACTTCAGAGCCTTCAGAGTGTATTTAAGTTTAGCGTCATAGAGGCTAATTAGCATCATAACCTGCCAAAGATCAGATCTGATGACATTTTATTTGTTGAGAGAACTGCCGATACAGTTGGAGGAGGAGGAGGAGGAGGACAGTCTGAACAGTGGCAGAGGCTATCGCTGTCAGAGAAACCACACATCATCCATCATCAAGAAGAGACGATTAGGAGGAGAGAGAAATTGGAAAGAAATAGAGGAGTTGGGATTGAAGTGGAGGAGCACTCAGATGAAAGGATGTTGGGAGAGACAATGAAAAGAAAGGACAAGAGGAGCAAGAGAGAGATCTGAGCATGAAAAGAGGAAGAATGCAGGATGAGAGAATAAAAGAGAGATGAGAGAGGGCAGAGATCTGAGAGGAGGAGGAAATCTAAGTGGAAACCAAAGGAATGAGCCAGGATCAGAGGCAGCCTGAATAAATCAGGTGAAATTCAGCTGGAAGACAAGAAGAAAAGTGAAGGTCTTTTTTATTCCACCATTAGATCCACATGAGAGAACATAACAGCGAATTAAGAAAACATGCAGAGCTCAGTTTCCAGCTGCAAAGTCCTCTAAGTGGAGGGAAACGGCGCTGTAGACGTAATGAGGCGGAACGCTGAGGTCACAGAGAAATGACTGAGGAGACAGAGCGGACAGTCAGCATTCGCCGCCACGCCGCCTTTACGGCGAGAACACAAGCTTTATGAAGACATTCATCTCACACAAGACAAACTGCAGGCAGATTCTGGATATATGGACCTCTGTTTGGGTACAAGACAGAGGTTTATGACAGCAACACGCTCCAAACATCTGTTTAACCGTGTTTACACACCGGCAGGTTTGATCCAGTTCAGTTCTGCCCTTGTTGTGGTTCTCTGAAGCTCTGAACATCAAAACAAGCCTACAGGGAAGGTTTAGACCAGTCATCCTCAAAGTCCAGATCTGGTGCAGCAGGCCAGATAAAACCCTCGCCAAACTATACCTGGGTATAGTTTCCCTGGTATAGTCTGGTCTAGGTCAAAATATACCCCAGGGTTTAAAATAGCCCAGGTTGGTTATTTTGACCTAGACCAGACTATACCCCACTAGTCCAGATTATACCTTGTGTTTTTTATAGGGCTGGGCGATAAATCGATTTAATCAATTAATTCAAGTTTACGTTTTGGCACGATGTGTAAAATGGCTAAATTGGAAAATCGAGGTTTTATTGTTTTTTTTTTTTAATAACTATTTTTAACGGGGAAAATGCGGCAGTGGGTCGTTCTCCCTCAATCAAGCCCGTTCCTGTTTTGTGCACGTTACACCAACAATCTTGTTTATACTTTCGTGTGTCCGTGAGGGTCCGCGGCTCCGCCCGCAGCGGGACGCAGCCTCCAACTTTACCAATCAACGGTCCGTCACGTTCGCTGATGTCACGCCCACGAAGCTTTCAGCAGGTCAGACGTGCTAGTAAGATGCTAACAAACAGTTTGACTGAAGATGAGCTCATTTCTAAAAAAGGTAACGTCTCGTCATCATTTGGAAGTTGTTCAGTTTTGTGCTTCATGGCGCCAAGCTCCTATAAACGTTACAGACCCGTTTGCTGCACGCTTCACGGCGTGCAGCAAACAGGTCTGTAGGTGGAATACTGTAACATACATGTTACATGTAATACTGTAACATGTCAGAGCATCAAGAGGCAGCAGACAGGAAGCAAACAGCAAACAGGAAGGGGAATATAGTCCCAAAAGAAGACCTGCGTTTATGGAAAAATTTAAAGGACCGTGACTTCATAAGGCTGTGTAACTATTAGCAGGAGAAACATGGATTTTTAAGGTGGGTGTATCACTTGAATATTTGATTTTGAAAGATTAAGAGATTTAGCAAAATATCAGGAAAGCTGAAATACGGTTTTATCCTTTGAGAAATGATTGTCAATAACGTAACATGTATGAAAACTGAATATATTAGCTCAAACATGCAAAATGGGTGGAATGGTCCTTTAAAGTCAGTCAACATAAAGTGTGATGAGCATTCTTATACATTATTAACATGTATGAGCATTTTTCTACAATTTCTGATTGTGTCTATTATTCTATTCTGTTATTATTATCTATGATATAATTGGAATGATAATAATCTATAATTTCTATTATTCTGGTTATTTCCTTTGTGGTGTTGTCCGTGTCTCTGCAGGTTTTTGTGTTGGTAAATTGTCCTCACAGGTTCTGACAGATAAAAAATAAAATCTGATGGTTACTGAATGTGAACATCAAATAGAATCAATAAAAAATCCCTCAGAATTTAAGCTTGTGACATGATGTTCTGAAATCATTTTACAGCCAAAGAAAAGCAAGAATTTCACATATTCCTGTTTGTAAAAAAAACTGTCAAAAACGTGCAAAAATGATTTCAGCTGTGAGGTTCCACAGAAAGTCTGAGAGAAAGGTTTTGTGGATATTTGAGTCCAGCATCTCAGCAGGAACCTGCCTAGATGTTATATTAACGTCACCGATTTCTTTACCATTCTGACAGTTGCGTCTGAACAGCCAATCAGAACGCTGCTTATTGACCAGACAATCAGAAAGAAAGATTTATCGTCCAATTTGGCGCAGGAGTCACAGACTTCTTATGACAGCTCTGAGGGTCTGAAGCTTGGACCTGAGAGAACCCAGGACCATCTGGCCCCTAATTGAACATTTCTAAGTTTTCCTGTCAGGAATGCTGGAAAAGTGGATTTAAACGTCTGGGAAAACAGCACGCTCCGATGAAACTACAGAAGAGAAAAACGAACTTCCGAATTAGAAGTTACCTTGTAAATGCTGAGCTGTTTTGCAGCAAAGCATTAAAGGACTAACCGGTGGTTTTGCAAGTTAAATCCCAATACACACTACACTCATATGCGTTACGTTACCAAGCATTTTCCAAAACACAAACCCATATTTTAGTTTTTCTGTTATTTTGCCAAAATCCCCTAATCTTTCAAAATCAAATGATCAGCTGATACGTCCAACCTTAAAATTCGATGTTTCACCTGCTAACACATCGGGTTTAGTCTACATTTGCATTGTTATCTCACTAAGGAGGTTATGACATCCCAAAAACTTACAAACGAATTTGGATGAAATTTGGGCGGCAGATAGATAATATCAAGAAAAAAAGTGATTAAATTTTGGAGGTGATCCAGATCATATTCTGGATCCAGAAGAAGTTTTTAGCCTGTTGTTGTGAGCGTAGCGTTGCTCCTATAAAGCCCGGTATACGCTGTGATTTTGGGTCCCAGACCAAAGATGACTGACGTAAAGAATCGTGGCGATATCTTTGGTCGTGGTCATCCTACGTCACTGTGAGAGAGGTTCAAAGATGGCCGCTGTAACGGTCTTATGACCAAAGATAGCCTGCAACAAAGTTCTGACTGTCAGAAATTTAGGATGCTGCTACGACCTGTCTACTAACCAACCAATAGGAATGCAGCGTGAAATNTCAGAAATTTAGGATGCTGCTACGACCTGTCTACTAACCAACCAATAGGAATGCAGCGTGAAATGACACGCTGGTCAAAGTGACGCTGTTAGCGCTGTTATGAATAAAGTTTGGAGGAAAAACAACAACAACCCAAACTGAAGAGATGGAGGCAAAACGTGTTAAACGGAATTTGTGGGACGAGTTGTGGCAGCATAAGCGTGTTTATACGTCCAGTCGTTACCGTGTCCGTTACCAGGTTCCAGTGAGTAACGAGCCATCCACGC
The DNA here is from genome assembly GCA_014773175.1 of Lucifuga dentata. NCBI lineage: Eukaryota > Metazoa > Chordata > Actinopteri > Ophidiiformes > Bythitidae > Lucifuga > Lucifuga dentata. The sequence goes on along the minus strand of VXCM01007404.1, from coordinate 4,969 downwards.
CCTCCTCCTCTACTCTGGAGTTTTTTTTGATCCGCAGAAGACAGAGTTTGCTTCTTGTTTTTCCACGACAGTGGTGCAGATGGACGAGGCGCAGACGCCGTATTTTCTTTCGACTTGCATCGTAGCTACGATTTGTCAGGCACCATCAACGTACAGTCTGCACACATAAAACTTAATGTCGTATCCATGTTTAATAGTATGTTGCATAGTGTGGCTTAATATAAGACATCTGTGATGTCTTATATTAAGAGACAGCTACGTGCAGCATGTATGTGTGTGTGTGGCAGTGTGTGGAGCAGGTTGATGTTAGCATGTTAGCATAGCTGCTGTAATAGTGGAAGTAAAGAATGAAGTTGAGTTTGCTGTAAAATAAAAGTCTACGACTCCTCAACAAACACTCAGAGTCTGTGAATTTCTGTAGCAACGGCTAAACGTAGCATCAGGAGGCTAAACCCCACAGTTGGTAATAACTTCTGCAGCAATAACAGGAACTCCCTGACTTCCTGTTGGTCTCAGTTCCTGTGTCTTCATGTCTCTTCCTCACATGCAAGTGAGGAAAACAAGGAAATGAGTATTTACTTCCAACAAGCAAACCTTTACTCGGCTTTTTCACTGACTTATTTCCAGGTAACTACAGAAAAAGTGTAATAAATGGATATGGAGAATAAAAAAACAGAAAAATTTGAGCCATATTTCCACAAACTGCTGTCTGTGTCAGAATATTCTTTGAAATTCATTTTTTTCAGATTGGTTTTTGTTTCAGAATTGGAAATCTGCTGAAGGTAAGGCGGTATCAGGCGGACCGAACAGTATCAGCCGAGCATCAGCAAAGCATCAGTGCTGCAGTGCGTCTACGGCGGCGATGAAAGCACACACCACATCTGGAGAAGTGTGCCGTTCAGTGGGGAGAGGGGTAATAACCCTGATTAGTTCCACTGTTGATGGCGGCTGATGGAGTTTCCAGCAGAGAGCTGAATAGAGATGGAAATCAGGCTCAGACGTGGATGATTATCTCGGCACTCCAGATCAAAGATTTCCCTGCGTCTCATTGCAGAGGATAAAGAAAAGATCATTCTGAGCTGCATGTTGAGGCGATCTGTTTGTGTATTATTATGACGTGCAAGAAAGAGCAACAGAGCTGTTTGCATTTAAAGGACAATACCAGCGATTCTGCCTGTTTAAGCCTTTTAAAAAATACCAGCATACACGTTACCTTACTTACAACTTCCAAAGCATAAACCTGTATTTTATTAACCACATTTTATTTTGCCAAATCCCCAAATCTTTCAAAATCAAATGTTTAGGTGATACACATCTTAAAATTCAATGTTTAAGGGATGGTCTTTTTTTTTTTTCCATGAAGCTCATGTTGGACATGGACTTGTACAAAAAATTGTTCTCTGTGATGAAAAATATCTCAAGCGCATTTCAAATCTCTGCAAATTGATTTTTATAACGTACTGGAATGAACTGAAACTACAGTCTGGAAGGTAGGAAACACAATTCTAATATTTACTGGTTTTGAAAAATGGTTGCCAGTAATGTAACGTGTGTGTGTGTGTGTGTGTGTGTGTGTGTGTGTGTGTGTGTGTGTGTGTATGTGTGTTTGATATATTGGGCTCAAAATTGAAAAATCAGTGGTATTGTCCTTTAAATAGATAACAATAGCAGCAACAACATGTGGCCAATAACAATACACACTGTCATCCAATGAACAGATGATTTCTAAAAATGTCTTAAACTAAGCAGAACTTTGACTATTTAATGAATTAACGGAGTGCCAGAAGTTGGTAGAGTGCTAGAAATTACAGCATAATGTGTTAATAACGAATCGTCTTTCCAGCCAAAAAAAAGGGCCGTGACACTGCGGAGAAAACTGTGGAGGAAGCAGAGTGAACCATCTGTGGTTTCTTCAGCAAGGTGTCTCAGTACGTGCGTGGGGGAAACACCGTGAATGTGCCCACACGCGTGACTCATTTCTGTGGCATTTCTTAAAGCGGCAGAATAACGTGGAGGAAGTTTGGCCTCAGATTTCATCTTAAAACCTGGTTCACACCTGCCTTAAAGGACCATACTGATGGGTCTGCAAGTTTGAGGCTGATAAATAATCCCGCATACACGTTATTGCAAACATTCTCCAAAATATACTGTCATTGTGACTATTAGCATTGTTTTTCCTACCTTCCAGACTGTCATTGCTTTCAGTTCATTCCAGTACAACATAAAAATCAACCAGGTTTAAAACGTGCGGCAGAGAAATAATCCATCACAGCAAACCAAATGTCTATTAAATATTTTTGTCGAGTAACTTTATTTAACCAAACGAACACGGAGCTGCACGAAAGGAAATATATGTCTCCGCCAGGGAATACAGTTCCAGAAGAAGATGGCTTTTGCCAAGAAATTAAAAATGACCGTGCCTTCTACATTTGGACATAAGTGTTCATAGGCAAAACACTGAATTTTAAGGTGACCTAAACATTTGATTTTCAAAGACAGGCAATTTGGCAAAATAACAGGGAAAGTAAAATACAGTTTTATGTTTTGGAAAATGGTTGTCAGTAAAGCAACGTGATTGTAGGTCATATTTATTGGGCAACAAATAAGTAAAATTTCTGGTTTGGTCCTTTTTTTCTGACTATTGGGACTGGTATCATATCTTTAGAGAGACAAAAGGTCACCGTTAGCTTGTTCTGTCAGAGAAAGTACAGCTAGCTAACGCTCCAGCTATGCTAGATGAGTCACTTCCTGTTTGTTTTGCGTCTCTAATCATCTGATTGGCTCTCCTTGTCATGTGACTTTCTTCATATTCACCAGGTGTTTCTGCTTCAGGTGGAGAAACTAATTTGTTGTGTTTCCGCCTTTAGCTATTAGCCAGTTAGCTTGTAGCTGAAGCATTTCAAACAACATCAGACGCTGACATACTTTCAGAACATGATGTTTAGCTTGTTCTTATTTCTCGTGATGTGAAAATTCATTAATACGTCATAATGCCAAAATGTACAAGAAATTTTAATCATTTAAAAAAATTATTCAGTATCATCATTAACGAGTTTCTATGGCACAGCACTAATAGCAAGTCAGGCTAAAGGTAAATAACTTACAGTAATAACTCTTCATTGATTAGTAAGAATAAGATTGATTAGTGAAAATAAGAATTACAGCATTCTGCTGTAATTCTTATTTTTCCATTTTCAACATTCATTATTCATACATGTGCATGGGAAATGACACGTGCAGATGTATGAACGTGTTGGCTGCTCGGTCTCATTTGCAGTCGAGGCTTGGGAGGATCATAACGAGGTGCAAAGGTGTTTCCTGCTCCTCTCACACTCGCTAACATGAAGGTATAAATAGAAAACAGCAAAGAGAAATCCTGCTAATTGAAGGCTGTGACTCAGATCCTGACGCGTTCTTACCGCTACTACACACAACATTCCTGTTTTTACCCACAATTCAAAGGCACTTTTTTCATACCATAAACGCAGCATTTACAGTTTCTGGCAGATGGAATAGCTTCTAGAAATAGCTGATCAATCTAATGCAGCTAATCGGCCATGTCAGAGGTGAATGATTCTGAGGGCGTTTTCGGGTTTGGTTCGGTCAGACGCCGCTCATTTGTTTCCTCCTCGGTGCGATTCGTTTGTGCAGGACAAATGACGCCACCAATGCCGTTTGACCGTTTTCAGGAGTTTGTCTCAGTCTGGTTTCATACAAACTCTGGAGCCGTTCATTTCTGGTCTGAAACAACTCCAGATCAATCTACTGATCTACTGATAGACTGATTAGAAGCAGAGATGTGTTAATGTTAATTTTCTTGCTTTATGGATCAAATGATGCTATGACTAGGAAAGGATCCACATTCATCTTTGTTCAGCTGATTTACTTTGACACCATAGAAACTACTTCCTGTTTGGATTTCTTTCTGACCAATGAACAGAGAGAGTGTTGTCACATGATGTTTGCTGATATATTTTGGTTTGATTGGAATTTTTTCGTGTGTGAAATGAACCAAATTAAGCGGTAACAATAGCATTATCACATTTTATTTCCTGATTCAGACCTGAGCAAATGATCTGCAGGTCTGAAAACACCCAAACTCTCTTCTTTCATGGTCGACTGTTATTGATTTTTACTGTGCACAAAGATGAAATCTGATGATTTATGGGTAAACTATCAAGACTAAAAGTTAAATATGTCCCTGTGGCCTGTAGAGAAAATAAATGGCGTTTTGCGCTTAAGTCCCATTTGGCACATTTTAACCAGGCTGAGAGAGATCATGCACAGTTTCTCTCTCTCTCTCTTTCTTTCTCTCTCTCTCTCTCTCTACCCCCAAGGTATTTGTTGTAGCAAGGCAGCATCTTTAGCTTCTTTTTCTTTTTTGAGTTTGTGCTTTGCCGACCCGCTAGGCGCGCGTTTCACCATGTTGACAGCTAAACTAACATTTGACCTTTAGCCTCCATCATTACATCATTATGTGATTTAGCCTAAATGGCTAATTTACAAAATATTCAAACAATCTCATGATCATACTACATTTTCAAAATCACATTTACTCTGGACCCCAAAACCCACCGGCGGGTTTGAAAGGCATGTTTTCTTTAAGCAATTGCCAAAATTACACCATTTGTCATAGCCAGAAACTTTAAAAATCAAAATTATTGTCGGGTTTTCAAATTTCCAAAGGTCCTTGAACTAACCATGTGTGCCTAACATGGAAGTAAGGAAAAGTAACCAAATCTAAGCTTAGAATAGTGATATTTCCTCAAAATCACTTTATTATAAATGTCTCATTTAAAAATTAGCTAAAAATAAACCCTTTGTACAATCCAAATTCTGTAAAAAGCAACAAATTCTGCATTTTGTGCCACAACTAGCAAGCCTGGAGCGCCTCTGCTAGTTGTAACAGTCACGTGACAACAATTCAGCGAGTCATTGGCTGAATGCAGACTGCAGCAGGCACACTAAG
>VXCM01007403.1:15764-26792 GCA_014773175.1 Lucifuga dentata | reverse complement strand
AGCATTGAGGTGCAGCAAATGGAGGAGCTCAAAAATAAGGTTAAGTCACTGAAAGAAGAAAGGGATTGTTTGTTAGAGGAGGTGGACTATATAAAAATAGTCCGGAGCTTTGACCAGCTGCAAATCGAGGAGCTGATGAAGATGCAGTACAGTGAGCGCGAGAAGCTACTAGAAGAGGAAGTGGACTATTTGAAAACTGTCCTGGGCTTTGACGTGCTGCAAATCGAAGAGCTCAAAAACAATATTGAGTCACTGAAAGAACATGACAGGCAGCATAATGAGAGAGAGAATTTACTCATGCAGGATGTGAAGTATTTGGAAGGACTTGTGAGCTCTAACCTGCAGCAGATTGAGGAGCTCAAAAACAACATTAAGTCATTGAAGGAGATAAATGATGGTTTCCAAGCAGGAGTAAACATGCAGCCCAGTGAGCGCGAGAAGCTACTAGAAGAGGAAGTGGACTATTTGAAAACAGTCCTGAGCTTCGATGAGCTGCAGACCGAGGAGCTCAAGAACAATATAGAGTCACTCAAAGAAAAAAATGATAGTTTGCAAACGACACTAAAAGAACATGATGAGCAGTACGATGAGCTCAAAAAGGCTGTGAACTGTTTGAAAAGAGCCCTGATCTCTAAAGTGCTGAAAATCAACATGCTCAGAAACAACAACGAACAACTGAAAAAGCAAATTAAAAGTTTGATAACAATAATAAAGGAACTGGTCCGTGAGAAAAAACTTCAAAAGGACTTGGACATGTACTAGTCTCTCTGTATTACTCAGAGAGAGAAACGACCTAACCTTTGAAATATTTTTTAGATGATAAAAAGCCGACTTTGCTACACCCTGCACATGAGATTTAAAATTTAATTCCGAGTCAAAAATCACTCCTAGTTTCCTTGCATGCTGACTTGGCTTCAGTCCCAATGTGTTCAATTTTGTGGCCAGTCTCGCTCTCTGAGTCCTTGAACCAATAATAAGTACCTCAGTTTTGTCCTGGTTGAGCTGAAAAAAAAAAACTGTGAAACATCCAGGAGTTAATATTTAAAATACAGTTAAAAAGTGAGTCTGTGGTGACCATCAAATTGTCCATTGTCGGGTCTTCTCTTTGGCTCTGACTTTTTTCTCCTAACAACGAGTGAACATCCCAATGTGTTTTAATGCGAAACGTTTCTCATTTTAATGAGATAATTCCATATCATGTTATATGAGATAAGTCCGTATCACTTTAGCACATGATACGGAATTATCATGTTATAACGAGATAATCCTGTATCACATTATGACGTGAAAAGTTTCTTGTTATAATGAGATAGTTTCTCGTTAAAACGTGAAACGTTTTAGAGACTTTAAAGCAGTGGTTCTCAAATACAAATCTTAAAGGTCCACAAAGAAAAGTTTCAATAAGACAAAGGTCATTTATTAAGATCGATCAAGCCAAGGTCACATCCCACCTCTCCCGATGGCCAATCTGACCCTGCTGACAAGCTAACTGCTGACCGAAACTTGCTGCACCGTCATTTCTCAATCTGTGCTGTCAACTGTAAGAGCCCAGTGCTGTATGTCTCTGCCAGGAAGTTGTAGCTGTGATCGATATGTGTGAGAGAGCGACATATCTGCTTGAGATAGATCCAAGTCTGTCTCAAGCCGATCCCAGTCAGCTCAGTCACGACTCAATCTAACATGTTTGAATTTATCAGGCAAATCCTTTTGACAGTTGGCATGTATACACGGGTGAAAGAGTCGAATCTCAACAGCAGTTTTCAACAACCAAAGACAATGTCTGCTGGCGACACGACAAAGGAAGGAAAAAGAGAAACAGGAAGTCGACATGCGGCAGGGAATACAGCCCACACTGTCCAACTCCCTTCTCCATCCACGGCTTACACCACTTCCTGTGTTTCTGTACTTTTTAACTTTTTTCAGAGCAAATCGCCGTACAGACAACGACAATGCCAAGCTACACGGCATTTGGTGTTACAGTATCACGGTAAAAATCTGGTGAGTGCGGTAACCTGCGGCCGTCTCTTCTCAGTCTGTAGATTTGTTTTCCTCCAAGACAGCTGTTGTTGTATTTTCCCTTACAAGAGGCTGAAAATCATATTGTGTCGCCCTAGATTCAGTCATTAAATGTGCTCTGCTCAGTCTTTTTGAAATCATTCATGGTTGAAAACAATCATGTAGTTTGGCCGCATGTTAACACGTACATTTACCCACCACGCCTGGTTAGACACCATGTTTGGCCACATCCATAGGAAATGCAGGTAAACTCACTGCTGTGTACTGATGAAGTTACGAGTCATCAGAAAGGATAAAACCTTTGTTTTACTGATGCCACTGATTGGTTAGTGAAATTTTCTGATCATGTGTGCAAAGCAAATACGGCACGTTTGGCTCAAAAAGTGGCCATTTTGTTTGTGCCAACTCACTAATTCTTATTTAGAACAATCTGGTAAATATGTGTGTGGGAGTGAGATTGGAAATAGAAGCTACCTGTGAAGTGTCTTATAATCCTTATTTTGTGTCTGTTAGAGCTGATCCAGAATGGCCGCCTTCTGACGCTGCCCCTAGTGGCGGGAGATCTGCACTCACTTCTCCCTGACGAAGACGGGAGGCATCTTTACGTGGCCATGAAAGATAACCTGCTGTCTACTGCTCTGGATGACATAACACAGAACCCACGCAAGGTTAGAAGCGCACAGCATGAACACAGATGTATGAGCTGAGATAAACACAGATACTACATGCACAAACATACATGCATATATGCACCATTCTGCTGAATTGGTTCAGAGTTGACAGCATTTTGAAATTTGTTTTCTTCCCAAAACTTTGTGCGTATATATATTGTACCATATCTAAGATACACATATCTAGTAAAAGTACAGTCAGTTTTATATTGTATTTTCAAATTGTTTTGGGATGTTTTTGTATTTTTATGGAACGTGTTTGCTAGCACATGGCTAGCAAACACAGCTTTGAACAGTTGTACACACATAAAAACATAATATTTTATATTAAAACCCCAAAAACTTTACTTAATTGCAAAGAATACGTTTTCAGTGGTGGCAATTCTTAAAGTTACACACTGATTTTCAGATTTTGGAACTTATTTATTTAAAAATGATGGGATTTAACTCCTCACCATGCAGCCATGAGGGACATGGATGCAGTGTCACTTCCTGGTCAAAAATGCAGGGGCGTGGCTAAAAACCAGGCTCCGCCTATGGACTACCATTCTTTGTGTTTCCATAGTGACATAAAAACGTGACAACATTTTTTGAGTAGTGTTTTAAATTTAAAAATTAAACCCACAATAAATCTAAATCTTTCAACTTCTGTTTAACTGAAACCAAAAAGATCCTTTAAAGAACACCATTGAAAAAAAATTACATTTATAAAAGTGTTTTTTATTGAAATTTAGGGGTTAGGGTTTGGGACAGCCACTTCCCAGTAGAAAATACCCCATAAATAAGATTTTTGTATAAATTTAGCTTATTACTATTTCATTTAATGCCTTGGATTTAAGTAGATCATAACATAATCTTAGGGCCCTTTCACACCTACCTCGTTTGGTCCGGACTTTCGGACTTTTCAGTTTGATCCGAACCAAATTTACAGGTGTGAAACCTCCCCCGGACCACGGTCTGGACCAAATGCCCGGACTTTGGTCCGACGAAAAGAGGTGGTCTCGGTCCGGACCAAACTGAACCATGGTCTGGTTTGTTGTAGTGTGAAAACAATTTTTTGGATGATTCGGACTTTCAGACCAAACACAGGAAGTAACCGTCGCGGGGTAACCGTCCGAACCGGAAACAGGAAAAACCTAACAACAAAACAAAATGAGTCGCGGGACCACCTGGGGAGACGAGGAGACCAAATATATAATTAACATTTGGTCCGATGATTTTATTAAAAACTAAATGGAAAAAACCCATAAAAATTGAGACTTTCCAGCTGTTTTCGGAGAGGATGAGAGGGGGGGATATGAGAGGACAGGTGAGCAGTGTTACCTAAAAATAAAAAAAACTGAGGCAGCAGTACATCAAAGTGCGCGATAGCTTATGAAAAAGTGGTTCTTCCACCAACGAGAAGCACAAATTTCCTTATTACGACATTCTGGACAACATTCTGGGCACTCGACCAACCAGCTCACCTGTTAAGGTGGTGGAATCAGCTGCAGCTTCAAGTGCGTCTACCGATGTGCTGAATGTGCAGAAAACACTTCGGAAAATGGTGAGCAGCCGAAAGTTTGATCACTACTCAGCAACGACTACTTTTACCCATGCTACTCATTTTTACTGCCATACTGTAATGACATCTGTTAGGAATTCTTATTATTTCAACGGAGAACGACTTATCCCACCATAAACACTAGCATAGCCTGCACTGTTATTAACTAGGTACACTATGAAATCTTGAAAACAATGAATGAACTAGATTATGATGATTGTATATGATTGTATTATATTTTAGATTAGTGTCAATAGTAGGCTATTGGCCGATCACACTTGTGCATATGTAGCAGGCCCAGATAGCCCCTGGGTTTGGAGCCGGTAACACGTATGTTTTTAATTTATTATTATTATTATTATTATTATTATTATTATTATTATTATTATTAACTAACTGTTGCCACTCACCTTAATGGTCTCTCCAAAGACGGAGTTGCCAAGGCTGCCAAGATTGTCTGTAGTCTCTGCCTCCGTACCTGTCGGCGACGGCGCAGTTTCCCCGAGAGGAGGGCGTGAACTTGGCGGATTCGGTCTAATCTACAATAATGTTCTTGTAGTTGTTGCTGCTGGCAGAAATGCCATACTAATTTTATTATAGTGGCCACGAAACAAACTTATTCATCCATTTCTCCTCAGATTTGGTAAAGGTAAGTCACGCTGACGTCAGACACATACCTGTTAACAGGCCAATCAGTGTCAAGTACAGGGAGACGCAAGTCGCGTAGGTGATGACGACAGGACGTAGATAACGTTGGTAAAGTTTTTTAGTCCGCTCTCATAATTGCAGTGTGAAACCAAACCTAACTGGACCAAATGTAGACACTGTAACAAACACATGAACCTTACTCCGGACCTTGGTCTGGACTTTCAGGTGTAAAAACGCCCTTAGTAAATCTTATTGTGGGACCGCTGTTTGAACTAGTTTGGTAGAATGGTCCATATTACTGATGTGTCAGAGCAATCATTGCACTAATTTTGTGATACAAGGAAGAAGAAAGTCACACCCATCTGACTGATATCCTCTCTGCTATCTTTTCATCATCCATTAGTCTTCTTTCTGCTTCTTCATGTTACTCCTTCACTTTTTTTTTTTACCCTGCACCTCCTACACAGACACAAATGCTTGTTTTAACAGTGGTATTATCACAATCCACCATCTGTTCTTTGCTTTGACTTGGTAGGCTAAAGCTACAGTGTTCTAATTTTGGGACAAAAATTAACCTTTTTTTTTTTTTAAGATAAAAGGACGTTTGGCTTGATGGCTGACTGTTNCAAAAATTAACCTTTTTTTTTTTTTAAGATAAAAGGACGTTTGGCTTGATGGCTGACTGTTATTTAGTTAACCCATTGATAGTTCCAGAGGTGTGTAGTAATATGTGTCATTTCTTCCGTTACATCTACTTAAATAACTTTTTTCACAAAATTGTACTTTACTGAGTAGTTTTATTGCAGGATACTTTTAACTCATACTTGAGTATGAGTTAATGAGTTTATTAACTAGTTGCTGCTGCTAATGCTAACTCAAGTTCTCCTGTTCTGAGTAAATTCATGACGCTAACCTAGCTAACTGTCTTAACTAGCTGCTGCTGCTAATGCTAACTCAAGTTTTCCTGTTCTATTCTGAGTAAATTCATGAAGCTAACCTAGCTAACTGTCTTAATTAGCTGCTGCTGCTAATGCTAACTCAAATTTTCCTGTCCTATTCTGAAATTCATGAAGCTAACCTAGCTAACTGTCTTAACTAGCTGCTGGCTGCTAATGCTAACTGAAGTTTTCCTGTTCTATTCTGAAATTCATGAAGCTAACCTGGCTAACTGTCTTGGGGCCAGGCCAGAATTGTCATGATGACATTTTTGATCAGTTACTCACTACACAAATAATCTTTTTAATAGATACTTTCTTACTCTCATTAAGTCATTATTTTTGTGACTATGCTTACTTATGCTTGAGTCACTATTATCATGAAGTAAAAATACTTTTACTTGACTACCTCTGGATAGTTCCTTCTAATACAGGGCTTCTCAAAGTCAGGACCAAGTTCTGCATCCGGACTGCACTACAAATCACTCTGGAGCAGACCGTGTCTCGCATGTTAGGTTATGTTTGTGCTTCCTTGTGTTCACCAACTTCGTCGTGCTGCTAGTGTGATAGACACCTGCGTGAAGTTGGCCCCCCACCTTATGTAAAACTCTGGGAAAATAGTCTCAGTCGTTTGTGCTTCGTTTGTGCTGTTAAAATTTTCATTTGTGCTGCTATCATTTTTTAGATATTAAAGAATATTTTATTGGTCATTCTGAGGTCACTCAGCCCCTCAGCCTGTTCCATACTGACCCAAAATTATCTTGTTTGTTTGTGCTATTTTGTGCTGGTAAAATTTTGGAGCAGGTAGGGGGGCTGAGTGACCTCAGAATGACCAACAAAATATTCGTTAATATCTAAAAAATGATAGAAGCACAAAAAAAACCCAAAAAAACTTTTAACAGCACAAACCAGTGATTGAATATGCCGTGTTAAGCTGCATGTAACGTGTATTTCAGCGGGGCTACACTGTCGCTGGTGTGTGAGCATGCCCGTTGCCCATTTGTGTGCACGGTCCAATCACAAGCGCTAATAGCCTGACCTCCAGTTGCCACTGTCAAGTAAACTAATACCAGCCGCTCTCAAAGTTAGCACTAGCAAAAAAAAAAAAAAAAAANAAAAAAAAAAAAAAAAAAAAGGAAAGTTGATCAAGAAAACAGAGAATTCAAAGAGGAATGGACAGAAAAATATGCATTCATTCTCCTTAACTTCAGCAGCAAACCAGTGTGGCTGAGATGCAGCAACACATCACAAAGAGTGGTGATGTAAAACGTCATTATGAGACAAAGCAGCTATTTTGAACAGCAACATCCACAGAACAGAACACTGAGGTGAGAGAAAAACTTGCTCAGCTGAAATATTCATATGAAGCCACAAACAGACTGTCAGATCTATAACCCAGCTGGAATTTATAAAATTTTTTTTTATGATATAGACAGCTTGGTAACTTCTATTTATTTCAGCATGTTGGCATTGTTCCGGACAGGGTCACTTTACCCACCAGGAGAGGTGGGACTTTTCCTGGTGGGCCTTTGTGCTGCACAATATAATATTAATTAAAATTAACTTAAACTAAGCAAACATCATTTTTTTCTTTCATAATTTTTTTGCCGCGGAGAAAAAGCCAACAATTACAGACGTATTCGCCCCACCTCTGGCATCATTGTTATAATCAACCATGTTCCCCCCACCCACCCACTCGCCAATCCGACCCTGGCCGGAGCTCTGGCCCACTGTAAAATCCATATGTGGACCTTTAGTGAAAAAGTTTGTGTACCCCTGTGCAAGCAAGTCAGTGTTTATTTATTTAGAAAATCTCCTTGAGCCCGTCGCTGTAGTATCCATGACTTCACTTGCAGTGGCTTGGAATGGCAAAGGTCAATGGCTTGACCTTTTACTTTCTTCCTCTACAATCTAAAATCTGCAGGCTGACTGTCATGCAGCTTCAAGTGCATATAACAAGAGAGATAAAAAATCTCAGAAAAAAAGAATTTAATGGTCTCATATGTTGATTTTAGTGTAATTAATGATATGTGGTTCTACATGTCAATGACGTCATCTTGGAAAATCCATCTTTTGTGGTCATTTCTTATTGGTATTACAGGTCTTGCTTGTGATACTACAATAAATGACAATAATAAAATAAGAGCTAAGATGTCCTCATGATTATTTGTAATGTCAAGATGTTAAAGGACCATACCACCCATTTTGCATGTTTGAGCCTAATATATCCACTTTTCATACATGTTACATTCCTGACACTCATTTCCTAAAGCATACTACTGGAACAGTGAATTAAAAATGTTTTTCCTACCTTCCAGACCTCCANCTTTTTTTTTTTTTTAGAACTTATGTAATTTTAGCATTTAAGTGCAATAAAAAGTGTGGAGTGAATGTATGCTCGTTGCTAAGTGAATGTATGCCTCCGCCGGGGAATATAGTCCCGAAAGAAGACCTGCGTTTATAGAAAAATTTAAACGACCGTGACTTCATAAGGCTGCATAACTATTAGCATGAGAAACATGGCTTTTTAAGGTGGGTGTATCACTTGAATATTTGATTTTGAAAGATTAAGAGGTTTTGCAAAATATCAGGAAAGCTGAAATACAGTTTTATCCTTTGGGAAATGATTGTCAGTAATGTAACATGTATGAACATTGAATATATTAGGCTCAAACATGCAAAATGGGTGGCATGGTCCTTTAATAAACATGTACCATCAAATTTAGCAAAGAAAAACAAATTCATTTCTGAACATTTAGATCATATTTTGAGAATGACGCATACAAGTTTCTCAGCACATTTCTCTACATTTTTCACTGGTGGTGCATTTCTGTCCTCTGCTCTGTTGTATAAACCCTCATGCTGCTTTCTTGTTGTATAAACTCACACCTAAAATGCTGTTCACGGAGGGTAAATTTCCATTAACCGCAGTCTTTACCTGCTGAGAATCCTTTAGTGGTGGTCCATGTTCCTGTCAGGGAGTGGTATTTGGAGATAAGGGAGAACGCGATCTCTAATCTAATCTGATCGTCTCGGCTCCATGGCGGGCTGTGCGGGAGCCACGACATCAGGGAACCATTACTGAAGATACAAAAAACCTGTTCCCCATTTATTAATTCGTTTTATAAGAGTTAGTGCCTCATTTTCCAGATTTAAACAAATTCTCTGACTTGTGGAGCCAAAAAAAAAAAAAAAAAAAACTAATGAAGCATCATTACAGGAAATATTCAAGCTTATTTCCAAATATGGATATTTCATTTATTCCAGGAAGTTCACTGAACAGTTTTAGGATATTGAAACAATCGTGTAAGACTTTATTCACAAAATATGACCTTTTCTTCATTACATTATGGTCATGTTCTTCTTTCTTCTTTCTCCATGCTTGTGTTTTATTTAATTTGTGTTTTGTCTTGACAGCAGATGAAAACTCTTGGCTATCTTTGACACATTTACTGTAATGTTTATTACTGAGAAGTCAAATCAACCAATAAATAAATAAGTAATATGACTTTTCACAAAGTATGATAACTTTCATCTCAAGATATTACGAAGTTTTACTGGTAAACTTAAAGAAATTACCCTCATATTATGAGATACTGTATATTTCTGAAACATTATAGCTGAAAATCTCATTTTGTTTTCAGCATGGTTGTTTTATTCTGTTTTAGTATTGCTATTTATTTAGCCTGAAATCATTATTAGCTCTAAGACAAAATTTAATATCTCTGCAATATATCAACTCCACACACAACCATCATGTGTTTTATTTTTTGCTCTTAGTTTCCAGATAACTGACATATTACAACTTTTCATCCTTAAGCAACAAGTTCATGTATTTTCACCAGGAAATCATTTTGTTTCTGTGGCATGAAAAGGTAAGAAAGGACCGTTTCTCATCATATCCATCCAATCTCTGCATTTCTCTGAAGGAATGATGACTGACTCAGAATTACAGGACATGCCAGTTAGATTAGTCATGTAGCCACAAAAAATGAATGTGCAAAAGTGAAGTATTTCCCTTCAGTAAAAGTATAAAGAGATAAATCCTGTAATATTTCAGGTTGTAAACAATTAACTTGGCTGCTAATTTTACATAAATGGTATCACCAAATAAAATGACTGATGATGTCATCAGATCTGATCTTCAGTAGGTTATGATTTTCCCTCCAGAGCTAATTAGCCTCTATGATGCTAAACTTAAATACGCTCTGAACTCCAAATCCACCACAAGCCAAAAACTCAGCTGAAGTTAGCATAGCAGCTAGGCTAACTGTTCATATATTGCAACTACAAGTCACCGCTGACAAAAAAAAGTAATCGCTTTACTAATTTTACCCCACGTTAGCTTTTTCTGTCACAGGAAGTACAGCTAGCTAATGCTCCAGCTATGCTTGACTGAGTCAGTGTCACTTNTTCTGTCACAGGAAGTACAGCTAGCTAATGCTCCAGCTATGCTTGACTGAGTCAGTGTCACTTCCTGTTTGTTTTGTATTGCTATCAGCTGATTGGCTCTCCTCCTCAGGTGACTTGTGACTTTCTTGGTATTCACCCAGGTGTTTCTGCTTCAGGTGGAGAAACTAATTTGTTGTTTCCACAACAAATGAGACTGTTAGCCACTTAGCCTCAAACCATTTCCAGATACAGAGGTAGTTTCCTTTTAGGGAACTAATTTGTGTGGCACTGACTGCGCTGCTTGCTTGTTTTCTTCTTTTTGAGGTGAAAGGTTATCAACATGTTATCACATCGCAATATTGTCGTCAATATTGTGATATGCCAAATTTTTATCAGATACATTTTTTTTTACTATTATTATCATGAATGATATGATATGATATGCCACATCCCTATTTTGTAGTCCAGTGATCCCCACACAGCCAATATGGAATATCTAAATCAAAGTGAATGATCAAGTTTTGATTAGCATACGTGGATTCTTCAAATTTTAATCAGTGAAGAAATCACCTTAAAGTTTTAATCAAGGCGTGGCCAATTGTATTATTTAGTGCATTCAGCCATAACCAGTGACTGTGTAAGTGCAGTCAAACGCTCCATTTATTAGTCATGTAGCCATCGTCATCATGTTACGACAGCTCTGCTTGTCACCAGTGGTTTGGGCGCTGCTAGGTTTTTATTTTCTTCTCTCTGCTCTGTTTTGCAGAGAAGATGCATTCAAATCTGTATCTCTCTCTCTCTCTCTCTCTCTCTCTCTCTCTCT
>VXCM01007403.1:0-15742 GCA_014773175.1 Lucifuga dentata | reverse complement strand
GCACGCACACACACACACACACACACACACACACACACACACACGCACACTTGCATAAACACAGTAAATAGTACCATGGTCTCTTAATGACCCTCCACCTTTACAAACTGCTGGTATCAGTAAATAATAGTAATGAATGTGATTCAAAAAAGAATTTCCTTTTTTAGATTTAACTAATAAATTGCAGCTATTATATATAATAGCTATGATCAATCCTCTTTTGTCTCAGCACACCCAGTTCTTCCTGGCTCAATCTCAACTGCTTTGTCTGCAGATAGAAAGTTGTGTTTGTGTTTGCTTATTTTCACACCTTGAAGCACTAATAAAGGGCATAAACGTGCTTTACTAAAATAGATTCTCCCTGTAATGTTCATACAGAGAGAAACTTGGATGATGCAGAATTTGCTGTTATATTCCTGCTGTCATTTCTGATTTATAAGTGGGTTTACTGGCTGTATTAGCATCATCATATACTCACATTCCTACATTGTGCACTCTCTCTCTCTCTGTCTCTCTCTCTCTCTCTCTCTCTCAGTTGGAGTGTGCTAACTTCCTACGAGTTCTCCAGCCGTTTAACCAGACTCATCTGTATGTGTGTGGCACGGGGGCATTCAACCCCCGCTGTGCTTTCATAGCCACCAGCATCTTCCAACAGGTATTAACACACACACACACACACACACACACACACACACACACACACACACACACACACAGCAAAAGGGCGTGAAAAGACCTTCAGATGTGCTACAGTGATCCCCAGCAGGATCAGTTGTATTTTCATTTCATCATATTCGATATAATCCAGTTGATTTTACTTCCTTTATTGATGGAGATTTGGCTCAAGGACCATGTCATCATTTTTCATGTTTGAGCTTCATATAATCAATTTTCATACATGTAACATTACTGACAATCATTTCCCAAAGGATAAAACCGTATTTCAGCTTTCCTGATATTTTGCAAAATCTCTTAATCTTTCAAAATCAAATATTCAAGTGATACACCCACCTTAAAAATCCATGTTTCTCCTGCTAATAGTTACACAGCCTTATGAAGTCACGGTCCTTTAAATTTTTCCATAAACGCAGGTCTTCTTTTGGGACTATATTCCCCGGTGGAGGCATACATTCACTCCACGCTTTTTATTGAGCTTAAACACTAAAATTACATAACTTCTAAAAAAACCTGAATACACGTCTTGTTGGTGATGATGGATTACCTATCCCAAGAACGTTTCAAGTATCAACAAGTTGATTTTAATAGCAGAATGAACTGAAACCAATGGAGGTCTGGAAGGTAGGAAAAACATTTTTAATTCACCATTCCAGTAGTATGCTTTGGGAAATGATTGTCAGTAACATAACATGTATGTAAATATAATACATTAGGTTCAAACATGCAAAATGGCCAGTATGGTCCTTTAATTTTTGACTCCTACCAGCCACCGTAGTGTGCACGTGTGTGTCCTGATCCTCAGGTCCAGTATACACAGGCCTGTCAGCAACTGAGATATTGTGTGTGATGTGTCTGCCCCTATGCCCATATATCGGCCATGGCTCATGCTTTGCCATCTGTGTGTAATATACACAGTGTACCTTTTGTCATTGTGGCTGGGCCCTCATGGCTGCTGGACACCTTAGAGGGTATTTTGATGTCAGAAAATGTAATGTAAATGTAATTTTAGAGGCCATTTGTGCCTCCAAGGTGAATTTAACGTCTACACCGGGAATACCTCGTAATTTAGACCCATATGGGCTGCCGTTTTATCAGAAATAGGTTAATGGCTCTAAATTCCCTCACTTGCATTTTTAGTCTGTGCAAGTGCATGCATGTGCATGTGTGTGTGCGTGCATGTGTGTGTGTGAGATCATGTGCATGTGTGTGTGTGTGTGTGTGTGTGTGTGTGTGTGTGTGTGTGTGTNTTTTTTTTTTTTTTTTTGTTTTTTTTTTGCAGGTGTATTGAGGACATTGAGTCATGTCCTCGGTTATTTGTCTGGGATTTTAAGACTTTAGTTACCTGAGGTAGAATTTATTCTCTTTGCAATAAAAACACTCCACATGATGTACTGTATGAAAACTGAGTCATCAACTGGATTAAAGTTTTTAATTCTGAAACGTTTCACCATTTATCCAAACGGCTTCGTCAGTCAGAAATTATGTTAAGTAACTACAGTAACTATGCTGTCAAATCACAACAAACCTTCAATTCCAAATAAATAGATATATTATTCACATTTTTTGAACAATATGTGATATAAAATGCATTATTCAAATTTCAAACAATGAATAAATTTTAACTTCTAATTTTTTATATTTTTTATTTTTTAACTACACATGGTGGGTTTTTTTTAATATGCCGAGTCAAATTTTTCGATTCTAACTTTATTTTTATGTCAAAAAGAATTTTGTATTTCCATATCAGAGTTTTATTCAGTGAGGAGAAGGTTTTGAAACAACATTTAGACCATCAAGGGAATTAATAATATATGAAAAAATTCCATTAATTACAAACTTTTACATACATTATTTAGGTTAATATTTTCTGTGAGCGGGTTTTATTGACCACAGCACATGAGCTCTCTCTCTCTCTCTGTGTCTGTGTGTGTGTATGTATCTGTGTAGTATGTGTCTGTGTAGTATGTGTCTGTGTAGTATGTGTGTTGTGTCTGCATGTGTGTGTATTAGAAGCAGCTAATCCCATGAAAGGCACCAATCCCTGTGAGATCAGGGTAAAGGTAGTCCCTGGCTTAACTCTGGACTTCACACATTTTGAAATCCCTCCACTTAGCCCTGATTACTCCACAATTAGCCACTAAGGCCGTTTTCACATAGTTTGATCTAGGGATGCGCCGATCTGATATTTAGTATCGGTATTGGCCCGATACTGGCCAAAATCACTGGATCGGATATTGGATGAAATAAAAAATCTGATCTGATCCATAAACTTAATGCTTAATTACACTTCTAGTAATATGCCGTGGGGNCGGTCACGACACAGAGGGCTTGTGTCACGTGAACAGCAGTTGCCCAGACAGGTCTGCCAAGCGGTCACCATCTCAGCAGTGTGGAATTATTTTAAACTAAAAGAAGAACAAGAGAAAATGGCTGAGTGCAGCTTGTGCAGCATGAGTGTTTGGAGGGGTGGCAGCAGTATTAGAAACTTTAACACCACACACCTAATCAAACAAAAACACCACGGAAAGGACAACTTTCTAAAGGTTCTAAATGAGTGTGAAGAAGAGTGTGCCACAACGGACGTTACTGGAAACACTTCAGAGCTGTGAGAAACTCCCTCCAGACTCTAACAAAGCCAAGCTAATAACAGAGAAAGTACTTTAATTTGTTGTGTTGGATGACCAATCACTTTCCGTGGTTGAAAATGTGGGTTTTCAGCACTTAATCAAACATTTGCAGCCTCGCTACACGTTGTCACATTGCCCGACATCTAATCTCCGAAACGACTATCCCAAGCAAATACTAGCAAGTGTGCAAATTTGTTTTGAAGTGCTTGGAAAATGTTGCCATGATCAGTTTCACAACTAACATCTGGAGCTCAGACATGTGTCCAGTGTCATTATTAAGTCTGACAGCACAGTGGACAGATGTGTCCAATGTCATTATTAAGTCTGACAGCACAGTGGACAGACTCACATTTTACTTTGCAAAAAGCAGTGCTGCAGGCTAAGCAGTTTCACGGCTCGCACAGAGGAGACTCCATCGCCACAGCAACAGAGGAGATGCTAAATGCATGAAAATTGAAAAGAGTAAAGTCCATGTCATTCTGAGAGACAATGCCAGTAACATTATAAAAGCCATGGATCCTTGGAGTTGCCAGTTTGGGCTGGTTTGCACATACGCTGCAGCTCATTGTGAAGGAGGGACTGCTGCCACAGCGTAATGTAAGGGATGCCCTGGCTATCGGCAGAAAAACTCCTTTGCTCTTCTGAATACTCAGATTTAAACTTTTGCACAAAGTGGCACTTAAAATTTCATTCTTGTTTATATGGTGCTGACCAATCAGAAATGCTGCTCAAAGTTCTGTGTGAAAAAGTCTAAATAAAAAGAAGCAGCAGTATTGCATAACTGAGTCGTACTATGGGCTATGAATTTCTTTCTTTAGGAGAGTAGAATATTTGTTTTATAGTTTCAAAGTGCATCCATACAAATGTATTATTAAAAGCTTAATTGTTTAAGAGAGGGGAAAAAGATCGGATCGGTATCGGCATACACTCAAGGTTGTGGTATCGGTATCGGTATCAGACATAAAAAAGTGGTATTGACCCATCCCTAGTTCAATCAAACTAGGGCTTGTTTCCCTCCTTGGTTGCTTTGGGCCAGTCTGAACACATCCATCACACCACCAAAACATCCACTGAGGTGCTTTGAGGAGGTGGTGTTGATCCAGTTCCAAATGAACTCTGGAGAGGTTTGTTTGCGGTCTGAACATGATCTGCACAACTTGATCTAGAATCAGAGATGTCTAGGTGCCTGGTTAACATCAAGTAAACACCACCTTTGATTAGCAAATCCAACAGATGCTTAACGAACACATTCAGATGAACATGTTGAAGGTTAGTGTGTTGCCGTGTGTGCTCAGTATGCACTCCATTCTCACGTTCAGCATCTGAAGGCAGCACGTCTTCTTCCGTTCTGACTCGCAAACCTAATTTGGAACCGTTCTGAGCATTTCAACCAAAAATAAATTGTTTAAGAACCAAAAAGTTGGTTCCCAATCAGAGCCAGAAAATATCAGGACCTGAAGCAGGAATTATGACGACGTCATTGATAAATAATGAAGAAGTGGAAGCGTGTTCAGTGCTCTGCGTAACATGTAACTCCTTTTGATTGAAGTAAATACTTTTAATTATGTGATGAAAGCTTGCAGGTAAACAATGCGGTCTGCCATCTTGCTTTTTTTCAATGATCACTCTGTACACTCGAGTATAAGCCGATCTCATATATAAGCTAACCTCCTGATGTTGTTCCATCAATTTATTTGTTTAGTAAATTACCTATTTTTCTGGGTATTGTCATAGTATTCCTGTGATTTTCTGAAAATAATTCACGTACCTGTACTGGTAAACAGCTGATTACCGTAAGTGACATTAGCTGATATTAACTTTTCTGGCTCCTCTTCCTCATCTGAATCGCCAAATAGTTCATTCCAGTTCTGCTCTGTGTAATGTACGGTATCGTACTGGTATATGAAACAGCACTTTATAAGATCTTCTCTGATTGGCCCATTCTTTTATCTTTGACCAATCACAACAGAGCTTACTGGCTGCCGCAAAATTTTCTGGATAAGACGTTTTTTCAGGATGATTTAAACTATTTTCATGGGTAGTGGTAATGGGTAGTATTTACACCTCTGGAAATTTCCTTCTCTGGGATCAAATTTGAATTTATCGTGAAAAGCCGACCCCTGATTTACTTTGTGACATTTGGTAATAAAAACTCGGCTTATATTCAAGTATATACGGTACTTCCTCTGTTCCTAAAAAAAAAAAAAAAANAAAAAAAAAAAAAAAAACTTCTGCTGTTACTTCCTTTGATGATGTGATAGTTCCACTACAAATTGATGGAAACGTGTGCTGGTTCACTGTATGACAACTTGGTTCCACACATACTGAAAGGAACTGCTTCCAGAACCAGAACTTTTTTTGATGGAAGCAACATGTGGTTTTCCACATGCTGTCTTGAAGTCACATTCAGCTTCTGCTGTCATAGTTTTCTTGGTATATGGATCAAGTGATGCTATGACAACAAAAATATCCAAATTCCATCTTTGGTTCCATGCTAATTATTTTTCCTAGTATAGTAACTTCTTCCTGTTTTGAGTTTCTTTTTCCTGTCCCCAGACATTTCTGACCAATGAGCAGACAGAGTGTTGTCACATGATTTTTGCTGCTAGATTTTGGCTTGATTGGATGTTTTCCTGTGTGAAACTGAACCAAACCAACAATAAATTCTTTTCCACTGTCTGGCCGAATGGTTCTGAGCACGGAGAGGAACGGTTTTAATGGTTCCACCTGCAGAATGCTTACAAACTGTGCCCAGCACAATTTTCTCAGCGCAGAAGTGCTCAACACAGCAGAACCGTTTCGGTAGGCGGGCATAATGACGTAGTAGTTCACTGATTGGTTTACGTCAGTTTTGTGATTCCGCATCTGATAGCCGAGTCATGAGCCAAAGGATAAGTCAGGTATTTTTTTAAGTTAAGCCTTTTATTTTAAACGTCAAAGCATAACTTTGTTGATACAGACTATAATTTTCAGCCATCGGTGCAATAATCTCATCTCCTAGCGGCTGACCCACAGATGGAAACAGAAACGGTAACCGTCCCCATGAGTCCAGAGCAGCGCGGAACAGTGGAACGGCCTGGTAACCGTTTGGCCCAACAGTGGAAAAGTGCCCAGTTTAGTCCCTGAATCAGACCAGAGCTAACTGTCTGTGTACTGTGTGTGTGTGTGTGTGTGTGTGTGTGTGTGTGTGTCTAAACAACTTCTTTCTCATGNACTGTCTGTGTACTGTGTGTGTGTGTGTGTGTGTGTGTGTCTAAACAACTTCTTTCTCATGATTTCTCCCATCCCGCTGAGCTTCTTGCTGTCTAAATGACTTCTGTCTCTGTTTTTTTGTTTGTTTTTTCCAGTCGGAGCACCAGACTCTCTCCTACAGCCAGACAGAGTGCGGGAAGGGGAAATGTCCCTACGATCCCTTCCAGAAAACGGCCTCTGCTGTCGTTGGTAAGTCATTTAACCTCTCTGCATGACTCAAATGAAGTATGAATTATGAGTTATTACAGGATTAACTAACACGTGTTTGTGGTTTAGGCTCTGTGTCGATTCACCTGATACTGATTTGTGTTTGAGCTGCACCGCTGACTTGTTTATATGACCTATATTTTTCCACAGTGCCCTCACGTGGGCAGCTAAACAACCTCTTCATTTATTTTAAATCTTTAAACGACTTATGCAGAGTAAAAAAATAGAGTCATTTAAAGGACACAACCAGTGGTTTTGCATGTTTGAGCCCAATACACTAATAAATTATGTGTGTTATACTCAGTGGGGCATTCTGCTCTTCTTTGCTTCACTAATTAAAGTAAAAAAAAACAAAAGTCAGTAATGTTTAACTGTAGAAAATGTATGGTCAGAATGAAAAAAGTGTTTTCTCTGTTCCAGTGGGCAGATTTCCTGTAAGAATTTATGTGCTTGAGAATAGACTGAAAGGGCCATACCGGTGATTTCGAGCCCAGGAAATACTTACTGCATACATATTATGTTACTACTAACTGTTTTCCAAAACATAAAACCGTATTTTAGTTTTCATATTATTTTGTGAAATCCACTAATCTTTCAAAATCAAATGTTCAGGTGATTAACCCCCCTTAAAATGCAAAGTTTCACCTGCTAACACTTAAGTAAGAATGGAAAAAGCACATTCTTATCTCTGTAAAAGCCATCTTCTCCTTGGACTATATTCCCTGGCGAAGGCATAAATTCATATGCGTGCATCTCCACATTGGATTGGTTAAATTAAGTAACTTTTACAAAAAAAATCTAATATATGTCTTGTTTGCAGTGATGGATTAGTTATCTCAAGCACATTTCAAGTCTCTACTAGTTGATTTTTATATGTACTGAAACCAGTGGCAGTCTGAAGGGTAGGAAAAACAATTCTAATATTTACCACTCCAGTAGTAGGTTTTGGAAAATGGTCGTCAGTGATGTAATATGTGTGTAGGTAGTATTTATTGGGCTCAAGCCTGCAAAAGCACCAGTATGGTTCTTTAATGCACACTTTGAATTGTGGACAGTAAATACTCAGAGAACAGTATTTTGAGAAAAAAGTAAATGTAAACATGACCAAATCTACCTGAAGGATAACGACTTTTTATCACACAAAATATTAGGAAGAACCTCTGAGAATACTTTGGGAACATATTCAAAATTCAGATTTTCAAAAACATTAAAGGACCATACCACCCACTTTGCATGTTTGAGCCTAATATTTTCACTTTTCATACAGGTAACGTTACTCATAATCATTTCCCAAAGCATACTACTGGAACGGCGAATTAAAAATGTTTTTCCTACCTTCCAGACTGCNATCATTTCCCAAAGCATACTACTGGAACGGCGAATTAAAAATGTTTTTCCTACCTTCCAGACTGCCATTGGTTACAGTTCATTCTGGTACACCATTAAAATCAACTTGTTGATACTTGAAACGTTCTTGGGATAAGTAATCCATCATCACCAACAAGACGTGTATTCAGGTTTTTTAGAAGTTATGTAATTTTAGCATTTAAGTGCAATAAAAAGTGTGGAGTGAATGTATGCCTCCAGCGGGGAATATAGTCCCAAAAGAAGACCTGCGTTTATGGAAAAATGTAAAGGACCGTGACTTCATAAGGCTGTGTAACTATTAGCAGGAGAAACATGAATTTTTAAGGTGGGTGTATCACTTGAATATTTGCTTTTGAAAGATTAAGAGATTTTTCTAAATATCAGGAAAGCTGAAATACGGTTTTATCCTTTGGGAAATGATTGTCAGTAACATAACATGNGCTAAATATCAGGAAAGCTGAAATACGGTTTTATCCTTTGGGAAATGATTGTCAGTAACATAACATGACATATGAAAACTTAATATATTAGGTTCAAACATGCAAAATGGCCGGTATGGCCCTTTAACAGTAATGTCTGAGAATGTATCTGTAATGTTGTCTGTTATTTTGTGGAGATGGAGAGCTTTACGCCGGCATCACCTCTGACTTCATGAGCCGGGATTCAGCCTTCTTCCGTAGTCTTGGAAGCCGCCATGTCATCCGCACTGAGCAGTATGACTCCACCTGGCTGCAAGGTAAGGAACTACACCCTGACACAAAATAATTCTCATTTGGAACATCTTAATGCTGTGTAATAAGAAATGCTGTGAGGCTAATTTTCCCTTTCCTGAATACAATGATTGTGTGACTGAGACTGGATTTATGGAGTGAGTTATGCTGCGTTCCCAGTTACTCATAACTCGGAATTATGTCATGAATGACCATTTAAGTGGGAGACAACATGGAACTTTTTTTGTTTTGTCTAATGGGCCAAAAGAAGATACGTTTTTAACACTTAACAGCAGTTTACCTTTTCAGCTGTATTGACAGTGTTACGTGTTTAAGCTTTACTGTATCTACAGTGTTTCCCATACATAGGCGAAACTTGTGTGGCCTACCCAGGTAAATGAAGACACCTGCCCAGGTTTTGCGGGACGACCCAGCCTTAAAAAAATACACATTTAATAATATCATCAAACCGCTGACTAAAACATCGCTAAAATATGAAATAAATTTGTAATCTTACCATCATTTCGAAGGTAAAAGTGTCCTAAAAAGATCCCATGATTATGTCTTGTCACCATTACAGCAAAATCCCCGTAGAGCGGCATCTATCTCCTTCCTTATGAGTGTACTATAAATGTTCAAATAGTGGTGGGTCCTTTTTTTTTGTTTGTTTGTTTTTTAACCAGGCTTTTATTCAGGTCATTATTTCTAATTTTAAAATATATGTAACCTCCATGCTTCTCAACAAAGTTTCCCTCTGCNGGTCATTATTTCTAATTTTAAAATATATGTAACCTCCATGCTTCTCAACAAAGTTTCCCTCTGCTGTGTTAGAGTTAATTACTTTCTTTAGTTTTCCTTTAAAACCCTGCTGAGGTTCAATGAAAATGCACTCGTTGTGTTACTGTGGTTGCCTAGCAACTAGTAGTATGCAGCCTGTAGTGGCCATTTTCAGCTAGATCTGAATGTTTTTTGCTTTTTCTTTGCACTAAAGCAAAATAACCATGTTAAAATTTTGTTGGAATCTTCTATTGCACACAGTTATCTTTTCTTTTTTTTTGGGNGGGGGGGGGGGGGGTGTTGGAAGCCTGCCCACCACTACAAGTAAATTTTCAACCTGTGGGAAACATTAGTCTATGCTGATTTTAAAGGAAAATGCTTCTAAAAGTTCTTATAAAAGTAGAAGAATTACTATTTGAACAGCCATATTGAAATGATGTCAGTACTGGAGGATCCTCGCTCTGCTTTTCCAGGAGGAATTCTAAGTTTAGAGGGCATTTTCTTTGACTTTACCCAGTTGGAGGTAGAAAATTCTGAATTCTGAATTTAAGGCGAATGCAGCGTAAGTTACAGTTATTGCAGCAGATGTCTCTGGTTTTATTTTTACACAGTTTTGGATGTTTCAATTCCACTTTGAGTGGATCAGCCTCAAACAACACCACAAGCATGAAAATCCTCCCATCACTCACCACAGACTGGAATCAAACACACAACCACGAGCTGAGGAAGATAATGCTTTATCCATTTGGCCACTGAGGCTTTTACCAACATGTTTTGGTTCTCCACTGGTGACTCATCTGCAGTGTGGAAAAGCCTCACTACAACATGGTTACAATGTCAGTACAGAGGAAAAAAAGCTTTGCTAGCAGAGGATGGTTTCGATCCATCGACCTCTGGGTTATGGGCCCAGCACGCTTCCGCTGCGCCACTCTGCTGCCAGTCACCCCAGATGGAACTCGAACTCACAATCCCTGGCTTAGGAGGCCAGTGCCTTATCCATTAGGCTATTGAGGCTGCAGCAGCAATGTGCTGACCAAGTACAAATGAGAGACCAGCATCAGAGCTGCTGATAACACTGAAGAACAGGTTTTCTACCATGACTCATCTCCTGTGTAAAAACCTCAACTATAAAACATCAGAACCTACAGGAGAAAATACCCTCATTGAACAGATGACATCAGCTGACCAATGAGCTGAATGAGCTGTGCAGCAGCTTTGAAAGGCTGAAAATGGATCTGATTCACAGTGATACCTGATGGACCACTTCACACCTCAACTCCTCCAAATATTCACTCCCACCCTGATGAAGTCAGGATTTTCAGGAGATGGTTACCCCCAGTAAAGGTTAAACACAAATGCTGTTAGCAGAGGATGGTTTAGATCCATCAACCTCTAGGTTAGGGGCCCAGCATGCTTCCGCTGCAACACTCTGCTGCCAGTCACCCCAACTGGGCCTCAAGCCCACAATCCCTGGCTTAGGAGGCCAGTGCCTTATCCATTAGGCCACTGGGGCTGCTGCAGAGGTATTTTAGACAAGTACAAATGAGAGATAAAGATCAGAGTTGCTCATAATGCCACTGAAAAACAACTTAGAATAGAATAGAACAGAACAGAATGTCCACCATAGATGGAAATTTATCTTTGGCACACATTAGAAATCAGAAAAAGCATACTTCATACAGAGATAAAATCCATATGACAAAGAAAAAAAATTACTAGTGCCAATCAATGGAGCAAGTATAAGTGGTTATTTTGCCGAGTTAAGGATATTTATGACAGTTGGAATAAAAAAATCCCTGAAAAACCTTTTTGGCTTCCAGTGCACTCTATAGCGCCTCCCAGATTTCAAGACTTCAAACTGTTTGAATAAAGGATGGGAGCTCTCTGTCAGGATGTTCCTAGCTTTGCTCATGGTCCTGCCGGCATAGAGGTCAGTCATGGACACCTGCGGCCTACCCACTATTTTGCTGCTTATTGGACAGTTCTGGAGAGCTTAGTTTTCAGTTGGCAGCTTAGATGACCGTACCAGGCTGGGAGATGGAAAAGTTAGACTCTCAATCAGACTTTTGTAGACAGTTTCTAAGCTCTCCCGTCACACTCCAAGACTGCTGCGTCTCCTGAGGAGATGAAGTCGCTGTGAGCATTTCTTTACAATATACTCTGTGTTTTCAGAGAAGCTAAGTCAGCAGTCAAGATATATCCCAAGATATTTAAAACTTTCAACTGTTTTAACCTGTTGCCCATCAATAAGAACAAGCTCCATTTTAAACTCTAATTTGCTTGGAGAGGCTTGAAGATGAGTCCAGCTTGACTCATCTTCAAGCCTCTCCAACAACAACATGATTACAGTCATGAATATAGGCTAAAAACCCCTGATAGCAGAGGATGGTTGTGATCCATTGATGTCTGGATTATGGCAGCACGCTTCTGCTGCACTGCCAAGCTCGGACTTGAACCCAGAGTGGTCACATCCATTATGGCATGAGGCTGCTTCTTGTTCCTGTTAAACTGAGTTTGATCTGCTCTCATTTCATCAGTTTCTACAAAACACCCACACAGCTGGTGCTTTATCAGACTGTTTGTGCCGATGTCTGTTGCCGATAACAACCAGATACGATGTTGACTCTCTCTGGTCTTTGTAAACTCAGTTGTGCCTTCATCGTCTCTTTGCTCCATCTCTATTCTCAATATATTTTTGTATCAGTACAGTTTTACTTCTGGTTCATAGCCTCTCTCTCTCTCTCTCTCTCTCTCTCTCTCCAGATGCCCAGTTTGTGCGGGTAGCGCCGCTGTCTGAGACTGATAACCCAGAGGATGATAAGGTCTACGTGTTCTTCACTGAGCGCGCTCAGGAGGCAGATGGGGCTGCTGGGAAGGTGCTCTACTCCAGAGTGGCACGTGTGTGCAAGGTATGAAGTGTGTGTATGTGCGTGCGTGCATGTGTCTGTGTGTGTGTGTGTATGTGTGTGTGTGTTAGCAAAAAAACCAAATCAGTGTATTTGAATTTATTTAAATTCTCATATCAGAAAAAATGGTTGCATATAGTTTACATAAACGTTTGCTTGTGCACATGAGTACGTGCTGGTCAGTATGTTTTTGTATGCCTGTGTGTGTACCTATGCATCTGCAGGTTTTATTTAAAAGACACTAAGTGTGATGGGATGTTTCTGGCTCGTGTAGATGTGCTTTTTGGAATCTGTGTATAGGGGAGCGTTTGTGCTTGTTTTTTAATCAGTATTTCTGTGCTACACGTGACAAAGTCCTGATCTGTTGTCTGTGTGGTTTTTGTTTTTGTATGACTTTGAATGCATGTAAAAGCAAACAGGCATTCGTGATAATTAATACATTTACATGAACATTTATTTTTGCTTACTTATGTTGGTGTGAGTGTATGTGTATAACTAGTTTTTATGTGTTTATTAATTCAGTAAATGCCTCTGTTTCAGTTATTGAAAGCAATCTCTTTGACAAATTGTAAGATAGAAAAGAAATAAGTTTAGGCCTCATGACAGCAGATGATGTAACTCAGCTCATGCTGTTGAGGATGAATGAGAATACTTCAGAGAATTAAGGAAATTAATTTTAATTTACATTAAATGGAATTACACTACAGGCAGAAGTTTGAGGCCACCCCCAGATTTAGCATGAGCAGACTGTGTATCACGTTAATCCTAAATGATGTGGGAGAAGGCAGACAGCAGGAATAGAATGTTAAAACACATCAGCAAGGAGTTGGAACACAACAGGTGTGCTGCACTAATACAGACTGATGTCTTCATTACTAATCATTTCTGAGTGGCTGAGTGAGTTCAGAGTGGGTACGTAATGTGCTCTGGCTGACTAATTCTTCTTGAAAACTAATGACTTACATTTATTTTACATATTTTTGTCATTTTCTGTGCAATAAATTGTAAAATAAACAGTGTATTGATGATTTTTTTTAAATCCTCAAATTTCTGGCCTGTAGTGTGTGTGTGTTTTTTAAAGGAATCTCTCCAACGTTTTGTGTGTTAATGTTCTAGAATGACATTGGAGGCCAGCGGAGTCTAGTCAATAAGTGGAGTACGTTCCAGAAGACACGGATGATGTGTTCAGTCCCCGGACCAGACGGCCTGCAGACACACTTTGACCAGCTGCGTGAGTACACACAGAGACACACACACACACACACACACACACACACACACACACATACACATGCACGCATCAAGTGACATATATAATCAACAAAAATGTTACAGGCATGCACAAATTTGCTTATGGCTGAAAAAAAAACCCTACTATAATCCACTGATCTCATCAAGAACGGAAACATTGTGTGTGTGTGTTTGTGTGTGTGTGTGTGTGTGTGTGTGTGTGTGTCACACAAGGAAAGAAAGTTTGTAGATTTATGAAATGTAAAAGTGCTCAACCACAGCCTGTGAATGTGTGTTTCTGAGAGGCTCCACTGTTACCACGGTGACCAACAACCCTGTTGGTCACCTTGGGGTCAACGTAGTGCCTCAGCCTTGGTAACCATGGCAACAAGTCTCAACTTTCAGCTGCCGTGGGTTATCATTATCAAGATTCTGTGCTAGTGTGCTGAGGTGACTCCGTGTGTGTATTCAGGAGGTGTAACATGTAGGCGTTTGTACTTTCTGAGTAAATTGGAAATGTTTGCCTTTAACTTCCTTCCTGTGTTTGTCAGTCGGAACTTCTTGTATCTGAAGATGCAGAACAAGTTTCATTTTCATTGTTTGTTACAACACCCCGATAGTCTATCTGGAGAATTCAGAACCTCTTATACTTTAATGATGATAAACACATTTGTAATGATATGTGTAGATTTTAAAATGATTACTTTAAAGGGCCATAGCACCATTTTGCATGTTTGAGCCTAATATATTCAATTTTCATACATGTAATGTTACTCACAATCATTTCCCAAAGGATAAAACCATATTTCAGCTTTCCTGATATTTTGCAAAATCTCTTAATCTTTCAAAATCAAATATTCAAGTGATACACCCACCTTAAAAATCCATGTTTCTCCTGCTAATAGTTACACAGCCTTATGAAGTCACGGTCCTTTAAATTTTTCCATAAACACAGGTCTTCTTTTGGGACTGTATTCCCTAATGGAGACATACATTCACTCCACGCTTTTTATTGCGGTCAAACGCTAAAATTATGAATCTTTGAAAAAAAAACCTGAATACACGTCTTGTTGGTGATGATGGATTACCTATCCCAAGAACGTTTCAAGTATCTACAAGTTGATTTTAATAGTGTACCAGAATGAACTGAAACTAATGGAGGTCTGGAAGGTAGGAAAAACATTTTTAATTCACCGTTCCAGTAGTATGCTTTGGGAAATGATTGTCAGTAATGTAACATCTATGAAAATTGAATATATTGGGCTCAAATTGAGCCCAATAAATACAGTCCACATACACATTACATTACATTACATTACATTACATTTTCCAAACTATACTACTGGAGCGGTAAATTTTCCTACCTTCCAGACCGCCATTGGTTTTCAGGTCATTTCAGAACGCTGTTAAAATCAACTTGTAGAGACTTGAAATGCACTTCACCAGTATTGTCCTTTAAATCTTAGAATTTTTGCACATGGCATTGCAGGCTTCAGCTGTGCACTGCAAGATGCTGACCAAGATGGCACCACAGATGGTTGTCTCAGTGTGTTGCTCTCCCCTGTTTAGCCTTGTTTTTCTCAGTGTTGTTGCTTGTGATCAAAACAGGATCAATTTTACTAAAGCAGATCAAAATCTGTATTTCTATGCATGCAACCCTGACAATAACTGACTTTATTACTTAATGAGCATTTTGATCAGTCGAGCCACTGAAGCAGACCTCTTCCCAGAATATTCCCCTCATTTTTCTTATTTCCTCATTTGGATACTCATGAGCTCATACCATGGCAGCTGATAGTTCCTGAGATCCACAGAAAAGATAGTCCATGTTTTTGCATGTATGTTAAAGTTCAATTACACTGATCAGCTACAACATTAAAACCAGCTGCCTAATATCGTGTAGGTCCCCTCGTGCCGCCAGAACAGCTCTGAGTGTGGAGACATGGACTCCACAGACCTCTGAAGGTGTCCTGTGTATTTGGCACCA
>VXCM01007399.1:0-21958 GCA_014773175.1 Lucifuga dentata | reverse complement strand
TTTGGATACATTTCAAGACATTCTTTTTCTTCTTTTGTTGCATTTTGACCCATGATTAATCTTTTATATAGACATAACTAAGACACTATAAACAAACAAAACATTTAATAGTACTCATTCACACCTGGTAGCATCCTACAGTGATAACAGGCTTCCTGTAATATCACTAAAAATACGTGACGACTGGCCCGTATTTAACCTGAGGATGACTGGCCCTCTTCTGACGACTGGTCAGTTATTTTCTTGTGAACGACTGGCTCACAATTATTTTACTGTACGACTGGCACAGTAACACAGGCAATAATTGTTACCTCGCAACTAATTATTACCCTTCCGCGGTATTTTCTCAAATAAACTCAGCTCTGTAATAATAAACGATCGCTTACCAAAACAGGTTTCTGAATCCAGTTCAGTCGCTTCTTCCAGGAGACGGCGGACTTTGGACTCTTCGTCTGCAGCCTATTTGACGGCCAGGTAAGGTCAGACAGACTGTCCGGTCTTGTCACCACTAGTGGATTTTATCCAGGTCCTCGTCTCCGTCGAGAATCAACTGGAATGGATCCTGTGCGGGACGCCAAGTTGTTGTGGAAAATGTTTTGCCTGGATTGCAATAAAGAGCAAAAGCAATCTTTGTCTTTGTCTGAGTTTATTCGAGCAGTGTACAGAAAACAGAGAGATCACAAGAGTATCTACAGTCTGTCTCACAGTCCTAGGGCTGCGTCAGGTTTTTATGATAAGAGTAAAACAGGAAGAATGTGGTCCACGTTACTAAGTAATTAGTTTATCTTAGCAGATGCATTCAGTTTCTAGGCACAGGCAAGCGTATCACAGCTGTGAGCCACATAGCAGCCGGGCACAGTGTGTCCTCGGCCTCAAGGTTAACGAAAAAGATTGCAGTTATACTGTTTGTGCCAGGAACCACAGCATGAGCGTGAGATGTGTGAACTGCGTGATTTAAGTTCACTTCTAAGTCATAAAAGGTCACACAAGTATAAAAGTATAAAAGTATATAAAATTGTAATTTTATCACTACAGTGATGTGTCCAACATATAGGCTAAATGGGCATATAAAGTGCTCAGCAGTTCAAAAGAAATAGCCTAAAAAGGGTCGTAACTTCTACAGCAGAACTAAACTGGTGCCAATCCAGCCGAAACACATTAAAGCCTCAAATACTTACTTAGACTTCTTCTTTGCACTGTGCAAAAATAAAATAGCATCACTGTGCCAGGATTTAGGCGACTCTGCCTCGCCTCTATGAGGCACCCGCTGCGCTGAATGAGCGCTCGCTGCAGTTGTGCTATGAGTATAGTCTATTAAACCATGCCTGACGAAAAAGTAAGCTTAAAATATGTTGTTCACATTTTAGAGAATGTAATTAATATTTTCCTCATTAATGATGTTTGAGGCTATTTCACNTTGTTCACATTTTAGAGAATGTAATTAATATTTTCCTCATTAATGATGTTTGAGGCTATTTCACCCACCCGAACCCATCCGCTATTAATCAGAAATGTTAATTATTATAACCCTACCCATCCAACCCATGGATCAACCACGAGCCCACAGGTATAACTGCAATCTGCGCATCACTAGTGTGTATTAATATAGTATTAAGATTAACACTATAATTAACTAGTTAATTAATTAATTACCTCCAATTATCTGAGTCTACAAACAAACAAAGATATGAATACTTAAATTTGGTTGGACTGTCTCACCTGTCAGGTTGGAACTCTGGATTAATTCATAATTTAGTAATAATGCTGTGTTCGACAAACCTTGGGACACAGATTTTTCCGACTTCTTACTTGGAAAAATGAGCTGGAACGGCACTTGAAGTCGGAGCTCCGGCTGGGAAAACCCAGACAAAATTATCTACCCGATTTACCGAGTATGACGTCACTCAACATGGCAGCGCCCGTGGAAGCAAGCTTTGTGAATGGAAATGATCAGCTAAAAGGCGAATAAAGTATTTTTTCTTGCATGAAATTGAAAGAAAAGGGTCGGAATATATCGCCAAGTTAGCTATCTATTTTGTATAATACCTGTTTGCCATTGATACGTAAGTGTAAATAATTTCAAAATATTAGTTCTTTGCACAAATGTTTAATACCCACAGTGATTAATATCAATGTAGAACAACACAACCAAACAGTCCTGTAATTTAATTTTACTTTAGTTAGCATTTATTATGACATTTAAAATGTGTTTTTAAAAAGGATCATCAGTTGACCTGATAGGGGTGCTATAACAACACAACCACAGTAAAATTGTGTCTAACTTCTGAACATACATTGTAGAATCAAAATTATTTTTTCCTGCTATGCTGTGCACTGAAATGCACCTAGCATGCAATTGTGATATCTACCAGTGAAAGCAATTTAGAGCAGCCAAATCAGAAATGACAGCCTGTAACATCAAATACATTAATTTCTTTGTCTTCCAAAAAATTTCATGTAAATTAGATCCATGTTAAAAAAAAAAAAAAAAAAAACTTTAAAAGATTTGTGTTTAAAATGATCATTCACATAATTTTTCAGTACACATATAATTATGCAAAACAAAATCTTGTAAAATTATAGAATTTCGAGAGAGTAAATTACCTATTCTGTGGAAGATGGAAAAGGAAAACTAATTTGATATTTTATGGAAATAAAATGGAAAACTAGTTAGATATTTTATTCAACAAGCCATATCATGCATTACAGCATTGGCATCTACGTATCAAACTATAAAGTATAGTGGGTTCATTAAGAACATTGAATCTGGAGGATTGGATCTACTGATTACAGAGTTCCTCAAAGTATTTTACCCATCACGTTTTGTTTTATTTTCTTAATTCAGATTTTTCCCATGACATGCTTCCTGGTATTTCTTTCTGGTTTGATCAGNTTTTCTTAATTCAGATTTTTCCCATGACATGCTTCCTGGTATTTCTTTCTGGTTTGATCAGTATTATGTAGCATTTAGGTGCAAAAATGCTCAGCAATAAGCCAAATGCAGAAGACAAAATTGCAAATATCTCCACAGCTACAGTAAACTTTCCAGGTGAGCTGACATATGCTGGGATAAAGGTGATCCACACTGCACAGAATATCAGCATGCTGAAGGTGATGAATTTGGCTTCATTAAAGTTATCAGGCAGCTTCCGTGCTAGAAATGCCAGGACCAAACATATTATTGCAAGGATTCCTATGTATCCCAGCACTGCATAGAAAGCTACATCAGAGCCAGTGTTACATTCTAAAACTATCTTTGATTTGCTGTATCTAAAAACCATGTCTGGGAAGGGTGGGTTTAATGTAAGCCACAACACACAGATCATGATCTGAATCAAAGTGCATGAACCAACTATGATCCTTTGCTGGGTAGGACCAAACTTCCCTGCCACTTTGTTACCAGGAATGGTGGCTTTGAAAGCTGTTACTACAACCATAGTTTTTCCCAAAACACAGGAAATACAAAGTGCAAATGTCACTCCAAAAGCTGTGTGTCGCAGCATGCACGTCCAGACTGTGGGTCTCCCAATGAATGTGAGAGGACAGAGAAAACACATAAACAGAGAAATCATCAAGAAACAGCTCAGCTCAGAGTTGCTGGCCTTAATTACAGGGGTATGTTTGTACCAGATAAAGATCAACATTGTGGCCAGCGACAATGATGCTCCGATTAGGGAAACTACTGTGAGTGTTATTCCCATCGGCTCATGATATGACAGGAACTCAGTTGTTTTAAGAATGCACTTGTCTTTCTTTTCATTTGACCAGTATTCCTGTGGACAGGGTGAGCAGTCTGCTGAACCTGTTGAACAAACATACTAATTAATTTTACTGTAAATCTGATGTAATATTGTAAAGGAAATTAGAAGACTTTTTTTTGAAAAAATATGCAAATTAAAACCATACATTTTAACTTTGCAGTAACACTAATACAGACATTTCTAACAGCAGATACATATGTGGTTTGTCTATATATAATGTTTCTTGCAAACGTGAAATAATGTATTGTTACACATACGCTGTAAATATGCAGTATGTACCATTACATACTGCATATTTTGATGTGCTTGAATCTGTTTCTTTCACTTGGTTCTGGAGTGGAGCTATATACTTAATTTATTGATTTATACATGCTTTCACACATCTTAAAATTAAATTACCTATGGAACTGGCTACAGTTCCATCTGCACATGGGATGCAGTCAAAACAGCAGATGGGTTTTCCCTTAATTTGAGCTTTCCTGGTTCCCGCTGGACAAACATTAGAACACACTGATTTTGGAACCTGAGGAAAAAAAAAAAAATCAAGNAAAAAAAAAAAAAAAAAAAAAAAAAAAAAAATTTGTGGGTGAAAGAAAAAGGGTTTTGTTTTTTTTTTTAGTTTTTTTACCACTTTCCCTGTCCTCCACACTATGTTTTCCTCCTGGATGCTGAGCTTATAGTCCTTGTTAGCAGTAGAAGAAAAGTGACCCACTGTCACATGTTGCACCTGTTCATCTATCAGCTGCCAGTTCAAAATATCATAAGAAGCAGGAGGGTCACCTTTCTCGTCAAAGAACACATTATCCCCAAAATCATTCACAAAATTCACCCTCTGTAAGTGATCGCTGACCTGAAAAAAAAAAAAAAAAANAAAAAAAAAAAAAAAAAAAGAAAGTAAGTAGTTATAGTAAGTATTAAATGTAAAAGATTTATGGATTACTTTGACATGTCTGTCTTTGTGGTTAAGTGTTCATATTTATAAGTTAGAGTGCTTGTGTTTATTGGCACATAACTGGTGTTAACTGAGATATACAGTATTTCAAATTTAGGTTTTGAGAACTTGCTATATTTCTCACCTTTTTGGGTTGAATTTCTGATACGTTCAAACATGGCCTCACTGCTTTTCCCCCAACTGGTTCACAGAATATTAAATGATGAAGGGCATGTGCAACAGCATAAACAGCCTTATACACATTATAGGACACCCTTAGCTCTGTGACATTGAAGAATACATCTTGGGAATTCATGAGTGTTTCATTGCCTGTGCATATTTCAGTCTTTCTCTGAGTATCTGAAAGTTCCCTCTGTAAAAGAGGACTACAGCCAACCATAATCTCCCAGAAATCCTTCACAAAGGCTGCACCTGTGTCTGTATAAGGGCTTATATTTGCTAGGAATTGTTTTAGCTTTGGCATAGCCATCTTCTGTACCATCGACCCTATTGTGCCTCCAAACGAGCGATAGATTTCAGATGTGGAGAGTTTTGCAGCTGTTATCCAGGCCTCACTTCCAATCCATTGAATTCCTGTAATGTTATGTTTCACTACCTCTTTCATTAAAGGGTAAAGGTCATTCTCTGGAACAAAAGCCAGAATGACTTTAACAGTTGATTGCTTGATCATTTCCACGACATCCAGAATTTTTTCCATATTGTACGTGCGTAGAAATGTCCCAACAAATGCAATACAAACCCCAAACTTTTTAACCTCTTCAGTAAAGGCCAGGACCCCATTCCGCCCATAATCATTGTCTGACTGTAAGACNACTTTTTAACCTCTTCAGTAAAGGCCAGGACCCCATTCCGCCCATAATCATTGTCTGACTGTAAGACCCCAATCCACTGCCAGCCAAAATGTTTAACCAGGGCAGCTAGAGCTTTAGCCTGGTAGTAGTCACTGGGGATTGTCCGAAAAAAAGTTGGATATTTAGCTTTGTCACTCAGGCAGGCACAGGTTGAGAAGTAACTCACCTGTCAAAGCAGAATACCATAAGAAAATTTAACAAAGAAGTCACACAATAATCACTCATCATTATAAAATAGCATAATACAAAATGTGATGGGTGAAATTGGATGATATATTAACATAAGCAGTCTTTCAAAAGGTATTTCATTTTAATTCATACTACTGGTACTTGAAATGGTCCGAGTGCTCCAGCCACAGCTATGGACTGAGAAGATGCTTCTTCAGCTATTATGGCAGATATTGGTGGAAGGCACCTGGTAGTTGAGTCGGTCTCCTCTGTTCCACTAGCCAATGTTAGTGCAGCACGTAATGTATTAGTAGAAGATGAACAAGAGTTTAGAATCCTGTAGCCAAGCGATATGTTTGGCAGGAGAGTTGGATCTCTGTTGATTCCATCAATTGCAAATATCATCACTTGGGCCCATCGAAAAGCACGGAAGTCAAATCTTAAAAAAATAATAATAATAAATTAAATAAATAAATGTTGGTAATAGGTTGTGTTGTAAAATTACAGAACTTAACTAATGTACATGCAATGGTGAATTTTTAAGATAAATACAGAGGAGCATGTACTAAGAATGGAAAAGGCAGACATAAAACTTACCCCACACAGTCCACTACAGGTGGCTCCCTGTTAAATGAAGTAAAGCTGTTTTTTTCTTTGTTGAAAATTGGGAAAATGCCCCCAATCATTAAATCTCCCTGTTTGAACAAACTGGGCATGTTAAACTTGCCAAATTGTTCACAGCCATAAGTGGTGTTAAAACAAAGCACAGACAAAGAAAAGAGAGTGGCATGTAGCAGATACATTTTTTTAAAGACCAATGAAGGCACAAGTCTTAAAACTGTAGTTGAAGCAAGCAGACAAGCTCACTTCATAAAGGATATATATATATATATATACATATTTATTTTTTATTTATTTATTTTTTTTTTTCCCAGTGGGGGGAGGCTAACAATCTCAGATTGGTAAATGGGGAATTACTGCTATTTTGACTGTGCAACCTTATCCATACACACAAGACAGCATCATACCTGATTTTTTTTTTGCATGTCCACATCCACTGCAAACAATTCCACTGTGCAAAGAGACAAAATATTATGTATCTAGTGAAATTTCTCAGTAATTAATCTGCAAGGGTGGAACTCAGGACTACTTGTAAAATTTTGTGACACTAAGATAAACTGTTGTCAAAACAAAACAGTATATGACCTTCAATCTAGTAAAACTAGTTTTTAATTCAATTGCAGTAGCTTCATATCAACAATATAATTTTAGAAATTAAAGTGAAACGTGCTTAAAACTGGATTATTTGTCTTTTAATTCAGCTCAGCTTCATGGTTAAAGGACCATACCGGCGATCTAGCATGTTTGAACCCAATATACAAATCACATACATGTGACGTCACTGCTAACCATTTGCCTAAATAAACTACTTTGGTCAAGGGCTGAATTAATATTAATCATGCACACCTAGCCATCTTTGGTTCTAGATCAATCAATAGATTGCCTTGTAGTTGGTTCAGAACCTGAAAAGAGACCTGAGAATGTTAACATATGATAAGTGAGAGCTGGAGATGTGACAGATGAGGTGCTAGGAGTATTGTTATTATTGGACCAACAGTATCTCACAAATGAAACAATATTTAGTGTATATAATGTAAGAGCCAGAGACCTTTAAGTGTAAAAGCCAGAAATACTAAAATAATCAGGCAGGATGCAGTTGGATCTCTATTTTGAAATCAATGTTATTCTCTTGGTCATGAATTTGCTGCAGTTTTCAGTGCTATGCAGATATCTTTGTTGATTCATTCTCTCACCCTCATCCATGTACTGAATCAGCCAATATAGTCATAAACGTCATAGAGTCATAATGATGGTTTTAAAGTGCCCATTACTATAGAAAAAGTGCCCATTACTGTATGAATATATTTCTGCTATCAGAAAGACATACAGGTCCAGAAAGGTAACAGTATTGATCTTTAGATTAATATTTGAACAATAAAGTCTTGATAATTTACAGAAATAGTATGTTGAGACAGAAGGATGAAGGTTTTGGTGCATTTTCACTTCACGTGTTGTTAAAAATGTTTCATGTTTCAACTGTTCTGCAATTATAGGACATATTTTGGAATTAATCTGAAGTGATTATCGGCTTCTAGAAGTTTTTTTTTTTTTTTTTTTNTTTTTTTTTTTTTTTTTTTTTTAAGTGTCCACATTTGCATTAATGTAAATATAATTGTGATCAAGAAATAAACTAAAAATAGTTTTTATGGAACTAGAACAGGGATGGGCAACTTTGATGAGGGCGGGGGCCAACAAAATATCATTCTAACGGCTGGTGGTAATAACAAAGGTAACACAACAAAGTAAAACAGTTTTATAATTTTCATTTTTATTAATTGAGAAGTCATCCGAGAGCCTGATGGATTAAAAGTGTAGGCCGCATCTGGCCCCCGGGCCGCCAGTTGCCCATGCCTGAACTAGAAACGGTTGTTGCACAATACAACAGCACGGGGAAAACAAGGCTCTGTTTTAATGATTTGTGAGATGTGGGTATGATCATCTTTTAAATATTTTAAAAAATTTGGTATGAAATTAATATTTTTGTCATTCAAAAATGCATGTCATTCAGTATGTTGTGTTGAATATCAATAAGGGATTTTTCCTAACCAGTAGAGGGGAAAAAGAACCCTTTGCCTCTGGTTGGTTATATTTATTTGCATATTTATTCAATAATGCATTACAGTAATGGCTTGTGCATCTATGAGTCAGACTCTAAAGTACAGCAGGTTATAGGTACATTAACAGCATTTAAGATGATTAGAACTACTCTTTAAAGATTTATGATGGCATTTTACCCATCAAATGTTTTTTTGAGTTATGTTCTGGCTTGAATATAATAATATAGCATTTTGGAACAAAAATGCATATCAGCAAACCAAAACTCGATGCTAAAATAGCAAATATCTCCACAGCTACAGTGAACTTCCCAGGAGAGCTGACATATGCTGGGATAAACATAATCCAGACAGCACAGAAGATGAGCATACTGAAGGTGATCAGTTTTGCTTCATTAAAGTTGTCAGGTAGCTTTCTAGCAAGAAAAGCAAGTATAAAACACATGAGAGCAAGGAGTCCAATATATCCCAGCACAGCCCAGAAACCAACGGCTGAGCCAAGGGCACATTCTAAAATTATTGTTTCTTTGTAGTATTGCATATTCTTCTTTGGGAATGGAGGTTTGGTGCATAACCAAAGAATGCAAATCAGGACCTGTATGAGAGTGAAAGCCAGAACACTGAGCCTCTGCTGAAGAGGCCCAAACCATTTCATCACATTGCTACCTGGAAGTGTAGCTCTAAAGGCCACTAACACAACAGTAGTTTTCCCAAGAATGCAAGAGATACAGAGTACAAAGGTGATCCCGAATGCTGTGTGTCGCAGCATGCAGGACCATTCAGAGGGACGGCCTATGAAGGTCAGAGAGCATAGGAAACAGAGTTTTAATGAGAAAAGTATCAGGAAGCTCAGCTCAGAATTGTTGGCTTTTACAATGGGAGTTTCCTTATGAGTTAAAAAAATTATGGATGTTGCAAGAGATAAAAATGCACCAACACAGCTAAATATGGTTAATAGTGTCCCCATGACCTCTTTGTAGGAAAGGTATTCTGTAGGTTTTGGTAGACACTTGTCTTTCCTTTCATTTGGCCAGAATTCAGGTGGACAGATCAGACAGTCTGGGGAATCTGTAAGAGACATTAAATAATACAAAGACCTGAATTAGAGTAGTACGTGGCTTTTGTCAGCTAAATGTTGCTTCATCAAATGGTCACATTTTTAGTTATTCTTATAACCATACATATACAGTAAATTATTTCAAATTTGGCATCCTTACTCACTTGTAATGTTACTAATGGTTCCCTCTGGGCACTGAAAGCAGTCAAAGCAGCACACAGGCTTATTCTTGTTTATGGCCTTACGAGTCCCTGGTGGGCATGGTTCTTTGCAGACAGACCTTGGGACCTGATTGGAAATAACACAGAATGTTCAAATTGACTTATGAAACAACAATAAATATATGAAAATAAATAATAATAATGATAATAATAAAATAAAGTATTATATGTTGTAACACTATTCTTAAATTATTTCTGTGAGGGAACCATGAAAAGATAAATTAAACTCTCCTTACCTTATCATAGTTTCCACCCCAAGTTAATTTTACACCATTTTTCAGGTTGAATTGCAAACTCTCTGGTAAAGAACTGTCATACTGGCCAATATTTACAATATCAACAGAACCATCGTCTCTCATTTGCCAGTTAACTAAATCATACTTTGCTCCCGAGTCTCCATTTTCATCAAAGAAAACTTTGTCCCCGTTTGGTGTAGTGAAGTTCACCAACCTCATGTGCTCTACCACCTAAAGAGAGACAATAAATGTATATTTAATTTAAAAGACATAGAGTATAGATATGGAACACCAGATGATCACTGAACATATTACTTTTTCATGAATACAAAGAAATGAAGCAGAACTCACATTTCTAGACTGAACATTGTTCTTGTTGATACAGTGCTTTCCCGTGATGGGATTTGAGCTGTTTTTACATTGTAAAAGTATATGAAGAGCATGTGCCACTGAGTACACAGCTTTATACACATGATTCACAATCCTGAAGTCTGTCCCATCTGTGTAGTCATTTGTAACTGTCCTTAGATCCTCAGTGCCATTACACATAGTAGTTGTATTTGAAGGAGAGAAGCTGCAGTCAAAAAAATGTTCCCAAAAAGCTTTAATTATAGCACTGTGTGGTTCATCAGATGGTTTCAGTTTTAATAAGAATTCACCAAGACCTGGGATGGATGTTTGAGGGAGGCCAAAGCCCATGGCTCCCTGTAAGATGCTCTTTGTCTTCACAGAAGCCAAGTCTGCTTTTGTAATCCAAGCTTCACTACCAATCCACTGTTTTCCAGTAATGTTCTTTTCCTCTATTTTTTGCAAAAAGTTTCTTGTGTAAGTAAAAGACAAGAACAATAGAATAACTTTTGATGAGGATTCTCTTAATGTCTTTACAGCTTGTCCAAATGTTTGTTCTTGTGTGGAGAAAAGTATTCTGTATTCAACACATATGTCCTCTTGCTCTGCTTTCTCAGCAAATTTCTCTGCACCTTCTTGTGAGTACTTGCCTGAGGAATAAATAATCCCCACCCAGCGCCACTCAAAGCGTTTCATTAGATGCACCAGAGCATCCACTTGGAATTTGTCACTCGGCACAGTTCTGAAGAATGTAGGATATGATGTTTTGTCACTCAAACATGCACAGGTTGAAAGGTGGCTCATCTTCAAAGGAAAAACAA
Organism: Lucifuga dentata; assembly: GCA_014773175.1. Taxonomy (NCBI): domain Eukaryota; kingdom Metazoa; phylum Chordata; class Actinopteri; order Ophidiiformes; family Bythitidae; genus Lucifuga; species Lucifuga dentata. The sequence continues at coordinate 10,868 of VXCM01007399.1, read as the reverse complement.
GAAAATATGTTAGATCCTCAAGAAGACTAGTGACCAAGTCAAATGATTTATTTATTTTTTTATTTTTTTTAAGTTTACTTAATGTTTTTGGGGCAATGATAAACAATTTGGACACTCTACATTTCTTTGCAATTACTTCCTAACCATGTCTCACCTGTAGAATGGATAATGGGCTTAGTATGCGGTTTATGTCTTTAGTTACTCCAGAAGAAGAATGCCCCATCAGTGCCACCACCCTACTTCTGCAGTCCTGGTCATTTGATTCCTCTCCATTTATGGCTCCTACAGCTGCTCGTATGAGGTTTTCGCTTCCACAGCCATTGGCCTATAGCCCAGATTCACTCCTGGGAGTAGCTTCATATCTCTGTTGATCTCTTCCACAGTAAAAATCAATGTCCGGGCAACCTTAAATTCCCTGTTATTCCACCTATAAACACCCCAAAAAGCAGGCTGTTACAGCTGATTTAATTGTTTTATAGTTTATATAGTTTATTACAATAAATCTGTTTATTTTAAAACACTGACATAAAAATTGCATTTTCCCCATAGCACATCAAACAGCTTATAATCATATTAACTTACCTTGTGCAGTATGTAGTTGGCAGTAATCGGTAGCCATTGTCTACTATTTTACGTATACTAGTCAGAGAGAAAACTCCCGCTATAATAAGATCACCACCTTTCGAAAATTCCAGGTACCCTGTCTGTCCTATCATTTTGCAAGTTTGGTTTTGTGATTCAGTCTTAGCCAGCATAATGAATAAGATAAAAGTGATCCAAAGCATCATGAGGCAACACAGTTCACTGAAGCAATCCTAGGCTGGGAGGTGATTTTTAAAGCTTTTCCTCAGGTAAGAAAAAACTTCACCAGCCAANAATCCTAGGCTGGGAGGTGATTTTTAAAGCTTTTCCTCAGGTAAGAAAAAACTTCACCAGCCAATGTGAATACATTTCCAATTTTCAAATGACTTTTTTTTTCATGTGAGTTCACAGTGCAAAACTTGATTGACATGCATATAAAAATGAAAAGGCTTCTTCAGGCTTCTTTCTCTGAGCACTAACAATGTAATTTCAGTGTAATTAAGTAACTGATACTGAATACAGTGTTTTACTCTTAATGTCCACAGTTACTCCCAGTTGGTGCAACTCATTGAGAATTTTAGTAAAGATCTGAAAAGGTGCAAACAACACTGCTATGCAAAACTCAACCTCTGTATGATATCTTGAACAATCTTCAAAGCGGTCTCATTTTTTATTTATTTTTTCTCTGACTTTTATTTATCCAGGATGGTCTCTTGAGTTCAGAAGTCTTTTTCAAAAACAGTCTTTGCTGAAGGAAGTTGTCAGCTGAACCAACCCAAAAATAAGGTTCACAGAAAGCAAAAGGACAAATGATACAATTAAAAAAACTGCACTTGCCCTTTTCTGTTTAAAATAATTTAAGATGATTAGTGTCAATGCCCAACTTTTGATGGTCAGATACTTGTTAATTAATTTTATTTTAGAAGACAATGTTAATAGGAAAAAAAAAAAGTGCCATAAGTGCCATTCAGTTGAGTAGTGGCTTGTGCATAATTTTTCCATCAAATGTTACAACAATGAAGAGAAAGTTTAGAACGTTTCTTACAAAACTGCATCAATTCATCATTATTTCTGGGATTTCTTGTATAAACAGCCCTCTTCAGGTCCTGCTACAGCATCTCATTTGGATAAAGGTCTGGACTCACTTTGCTATCCCAAACCACAACTTTTCTTCATTGTTAACCATTCTGTTGTTGAGTTACCAATGTGGTTTTCTCTTCTGTATCATCTAACCTGTATTAAGCTTCAGATGACAGACTCTAAAATTACTTGATATAATTTGGAAAATTATTAATTTTAATTTATTTAATTTTAATAATTAAAATTTCCTTTCATATGATTGTAAGCTATCCAGGCCCTGAGGCAGCAAAGCAACACCCACCCATGATGCCAGCTTCACAGCTGGGATTAGGTTTTTGGTGTGCACTGCCTTTATTCCTCCACATATAGCACTTTATATATCTACCGAAAAGTTAAATTTCATCTGTCTGCAGAATATTATCCCAAATGTGTTGTAGAACATCCAAGTGGTCTTTTGGAAAATTCAGATTTAAATGTTTTGAGGATTGCAGATGTCTTCTCCATTTTGTTCTTCTATGAACACAATTTTTGTAACTACAGTGGGCTTATAAACAAAGACTATAGAAAGTTCTAAATAATTCTTTGATCTTTTACTGTTATCTTGGTTCTGGTACTGGTACTTGTCTTCTTTTTCTACAGCATTGAATGCTGTTCTCCTGATGAGATCTTTGGATGCCCACTTCACTCCTAGATAGAGTAGCAACAGCACTAAATTTATTCCATTTGTAGTATATAGCCCCTTGGAGACATGGAATCTGTTAAAAGCTGCCAATTTTGTGGCTTTTACCTATTCAAACATAGATCTCATTTAAGGCAAGTGCCATAAACGCTCTGTTCAAACATGCCAGGAATCTTACAGAGGCGCAATTCTCTAATGATATTTGGCATCTGCCAGGCAAGACTGGATAACACAGGAAGTGACTTATAATACATAAGACAAGAGAATGTTTACAGCAACATGAGAGAAGGTGATAGTTACACAATGACAGCTTTCACAGTGCTGTTTAGCTGTCTGCTTATCTCATCTGTGGCACAGTTGGAGAGCAGCTCTAATTTCTGCATCAGGCCAATTTCCAGCCATTTTATTGTTCATAAAAGATGTATGATCTAGACAGAATTTAAAGTGTCACTTCCTGGTCTCGTGTAATTGGCCCACACTCTATGCACATAAACCTGTAACATCAGAATGCCATAATTGTGTGTGCCTTTGCTGGCAGTGTGACTGCATTTATTCACACTTGCGCTCTGTGGAAGGTTTTACAGAAAAGTTGCTAGGTCCTATCTAGTAAAATTGCCAGTACTACTTTTATGGAAAATGTGACTCAGGGTCCTTTTAAAACATGAGGTTCAATTGTTAAATTACCAGTAAATTAACAAAATGAGGTGTATGTCTAAAAGGGTTTTTTTTTGTTCTTTTTTTTTTTTTTTTNTTTTTTTTTTTTTTTTTGATAAAGACAAAAAGAGATGTTTGACTACAACATAAGGTTGAAAGTTCATTCTTACTTATATCAATGAAGAGTATAAAAATTTAAATCTGTATAATTTCATTACTTAATGGCATAATCCAAATGTAAACAAAACTGAAGCCTTACACAGGACTTGGTATTACTTGTCTGAGTTACTGAGTTTGAATACAGGGACACTAGACTCTGATGCTGTTCGAGTAATGTTTGTAAACACAAGGGACAAATATCTTGAATAATGATAAACTGATATAAGATTTTTTAAAAATATTCTTATTTTTACATGAAAGTCAAGCTGTTCAGTTATGTGTATGTTTATCTTTTTGTTGACAATTAAGTACATGGGTGAAGATTTAAAAATAATGGTAAATAAGATCTGTACATCATTTTAACTCACAGATACATAATATATGTCTACTACTGGATATACTGACTGTTGCACCTTAGTTGTTTATTATGCACATTGATACCTCAATGTTTTTTTTTAAATTATTTCATTAGAGGGGTTATCTTATATGTCTTCTGTGCTCTATTTATATGTTGTTTGTCTTTGCTTTGCTATGCATACCCATTTTAATTGCCCCATAGGGAATGAACACAGTTTATTGATTAAATTGTACATATTTACATTGCTATATCAGCTCAAATATGCATGACACTTCCATAAAATAGCTTATTAAACTTGTACAAGTTTCCTTTGCAATCAGAAAATCTGTAAAATGTGTAGCAGAAAAAACAAAGTCATGTAGCTTTATTACATTCATCTGTCATGGATTTCATTCGTCACTGTGGAGTGTCTACTTTATGTTACAGTCTTTGTAATAAAGAAGAAATATAATTTTAACTGTTGGGGATCACTTCATCAGTCATTCAAGTCCATTTATGTTCTGATCTTTGTTTTTCTGGGGGTTTTTTTTTCGTCTTTTTTGGGCTGCGCTGCAATTGTTCATTAGAATTAGCTTTAACAAAACTAAAATGTTCCTCATGAGATGCTGCAGAGAAGAACAGAGCAGAAACAATTGAGAAAAAAGGAAGGAAGGAAAAAAAATGAACTTTATGGAGTAATGTGTTACTGTTTCCTGGTTTTATCTGAACCTGTTCATTTTTTTATATACAGAAGTTTGCTTGGAAATTAACCTTTTTTAAATTAATCTGTTGATCTTAATAACCAGTGTATACTTAATTGGTGCCCTGGAACTTGGTAGGTACGTTATCAGCTGCACATGTAAGAAAACATTCACAAAATTCACTTTAGTCAAAATGGAAAGTAGTAACTTGTGTGAGACAAATGCACAGTACAAAGTAGCCAGAAGTTCAGTCTGCCCAAGCACATACCAGGATCTTAGAGCAGAGCCCATGCTATCCTCAAGAATGACATTTTCAAAGCAGTACATCACATACTTACTTGGAAAAGGACCAGTGAATGTCAACCAGAGAAATATGACAGTAACAGGCAGAGTTCTAAACTGCTGCTGTGTGGCACAAAAAAGTTTCATGACATTATGCGCAGCCCTACAGGCAGTTAATACATGTAGTGTTTTCCACAGAGCACAGGAGAGGCAGACGGCAAAAGGGATCCCAACAGGCGACTGACTGACAGTGACTGATGGCAAAAACCAGCATAATGTAAGAGTCAAAAGTATCACTATGGTGGAGTTACAGCTCTGAACAATATTAACTGTGTCTGGTGATATGTTTATTCTTGTTATGTAGATTCCAAGTATTAAGACAGAGGCCAGAAGAAATCTTCCAACCCATCTGCTGGCCTCTACAGGCTGCACGCAGTTTGAGTACTCAGTATTTTGAAATTTGACAGCATCTGAAAAAAAAAGTTTATGTAAATTTTTTACAACTACAGCATTAATATAAATTATTTTATCATTGTTTGGGTTTTTTTTTTCATATTACCTGATTGTGTCAGAGTTGCTCCTTTTGTACTTGTACAGGGTTTTGCTGGCATCAGCTGTTTATGAGATATAAGAAATATTAAACACACACTCATATACACACATTATACACACAGATATATAAAGTAAATGGACAACATGTTCTCTGAGTGTGCAGGTACACTTCTGACTATGCCACTGTCACTCAGTTTCTGCATATCATGTTCCTTATGAAGTGAATTTTACCTGACATCATAATACATCACAGGCACTATCTGTGAAATATCCTGGTCAAAATGCACCCAGTAAATATGTCTTTAAGTTTTGTTTTTTTTTTTTTCCTCTGGGATTTTTATTTTTTTTTTTTTAATGTGCACACTTCTATTTTAATCATGTTAAATATCCTCACTGCCATCATAGAAACACATATAAACCTAATTGTAGACAAATAAACCCTGACAGGAATCTTGGTTTAGGGTTTGTCCATTCTCCTGCAGCAGGGATGAGTAAAGATTTTTCTGTAATACACACACACACACACACACACACACTGCTCTAAAGATTCTGAGGTCAAATTAAGTTCCTCTAAATGAATATGGATATGCACCTAAACCCGCACATAGCCAATCCTGACTTACTTCATCCCTGGTTGATACATCATCAGACATTAAACTCGCTTGGTTCTCAAACAGAATGAAGAACTCTGGAATTTCAAGACCAACTCTGACTCAAGACTCACTTTGTGCAAAAATCTTTGCCTGATTTCATCCATGTAGATGTAAACATAATCCACTGTCATCAAATGGTCCACAAGAGCAAAGAAAGTGATGTGGGAGCAGGGAGGGCTGGATCTCATAACAACAGAGGAAGGATAGATACTTCTGTAAATCCAGTGTATGTTAGGATTATCAGCATTTATCTGCATGGAGGAACAATATGCACATATAAGATTAGAGCATTCCACATGCAATATGATAAATGTACCATCAATGTGCTTTTATTCTCACCTTAATGATCAGGGGAAGACAGTTGGCCTGAGATGAGAAATACTCCAGTATTTTCAGAGTTTTTCTTTTGCATCCACAATCATAATATCTGTTCACAACATTATTCGCTCTTTGCAGCTGCTTCTCACAGCTGTGGGAAAACATGAAGTTTACCGTTGCAGAAGTCGAGAGCAGACACTCATTTTTCATCCTGTCCAGATACACAACCCAGACAGCACTCATTCCAGGTGATCTAAAATGAAAAGATACACAGAAGATGCAGATATCATGCAAATATCAAGTCATGTTCACATAATGCAAAATAATGACAGCATTTACTGTAATTACCTTCTTGCATTTCATTAATATCAACATCATCAAAATAAACAAGGAAAGTGAAAGGTTAATAGCCCAACTGAGAGTGTATTAACCTGCATATAATTACAGTAGATTGTAAATGACTCATAAACTCTGCATGCTCCTCTGGAGATTGTTTAATTGTCTATTGAGGAAGCCCACTTTGTGGTGTTCAGGCCCCAATAATTCAGGCTAAGTTCCCCACTGAGAAAATCATTACATTACAGGCTAATTGCTGATGAATCTGTGGGAATCAACACAAGGGCATCCAAGTCCTTGATTAAAACAAAAGCAGTTTCATAAGAAATACAATTTAAAAAAAAAAATGCAAAGAAAGAAAGAGAAAATACATAATGAGTTAATAATTTACCAACAATTACTAAAACACTCACCTGCCACATATCTGTAACTTTGTTTTGTCGTGAGTAAGGGTGTTTTTAAGTGATGCTTTTGAGCTAAAGCCTAAAAGCTGAAGCTGAAACCCCTTCCCATCGCAACTAGACTGACTCAGCTCAGTATGCAGGTCCAGGTAGAGCCATGTGCCAGATGACACTATCCAGGTGAGCAGTGTTAAGAAAACAAATGCAACTGGTGTCATCTCAGAGTCTCGCCTTTGGCACAGTCAGGTTTCAAGGAAAGATGTGTTTTATAGCTTTCTCTCTGCTTCCCTGGAGGCAACTTACAGGCCCTTCACAGAGGTATAGTCAATAATGCTTACTGTGTACAGCCCCGAGGATTTCAGGGAATGAAGAATAAAAGTATGGGTTTTTGCTATTTGTTATATCTTTGATAGATCCTAAATCAAATACATCATTTTTTAGTAATAATGGAATCGGTTACAGTGTGCCTTCAAAGTGAATACAGTGGTAAGCTTGGATGGTTTTATCCATTTTTTATACAGTGCTTTCCATCATGATGTACTTGTTGTTTACATACTTAATACATATGAAAAGTACAATTTGCTCAGAGTCCAGAGACAGTTGTAGTTAAGTTCGGATCTAGAACAGAGTCCGGACTTTGAGGATGACTGTGATATCAGTTGTAGTATGTATTTCTACATTGTGTATTCCATTGTAATAACACATTACAGTGTAGACTATATGCTTTCAGTCAGCTTTGTTTGTTTAAATAAAGATAATTTATATTAAAAGAGTTGATTGATAAGTTCTGAGCCCATCATGGCATGATTTTACTCAAATGTGACGTACTTTTATAATTATTTGAGACATAACTGTTCAAGCTAAAGGTTTTTTTCATGTTTGGGAAGAGGTGAAAGTCTGATCAAGCCAAAGCAGGTGAATAGGGGGGATCTGAACTAATTTGTGAAGCCTAACAAAAATAAAGACATAACGGAAGTCATAATTCCTGCCCGGACTCTAACCGAAACTTGTCCATCTGTTGAACTCATAGACCCGTGTTTCTTAGAACAAGTTGGAATAGCAGGTGAAAGCAATTAACCAAATGCTAGGACAGTAAATTAAAAGTAGATGTATTTTTTTCTTAAAACTTTATAGACAGAAAATTGAATTATTTCATCTTCATTCCTAATCATTTATTCTTTAAGAACAGAATTTGTCTCCATTGGCATCATGTCTCTGGTATTTAATAATTTCCACCTCAAAGAAACTTGTCACTTCACATTGTCATCTGTGTCGCTTCACTGTATCTTCATGTCTCCACTAACAACTTCATGAACAGACATTGCGTACCCATAGACCATGCTATTTGTTAATTCATGCTTTTTTGGAGATCCTAATCATAGAAGCAACTGCACACTTTTCTAAAAGGCTGAGCAGTGGCATGTCAGGCAACTTTAGAATATAACAATAAGCACCCAAATCTAACAAAAATCAAACCAAAAATCGGACATGATCAGGATAATTGAATTTATAAAACATTTACTTTCATTAGTTTCAGCTGAAGCATTAAATCAGAATTAATACTTTATTATTTATTTATTTATTAAGCTGAGGATCAAGAAATCAAAATCTTCCATTTCATATCACAAATTGATTTAAACAACCTATATGCTTATTTCTTGAAAAGATATCAATAAAACTGAATAGGTCATTAGTTTCTTAAATTTAATAACATTGTTGAAAATCCATTATCATAAAATGCAAAGACATACAGACAATATTGGTGCTGATGTTACAGATGACTTTCTTTGGTGAGTAGTGATACATTAAAATGAAATGTGATATAAATCAAAAACATTTATTTTATTATATGGTCAATTTGATTTACAACATTTAAATGTGAAAACATTGTTAATCATATCTCAAATCTGAATTAGATCTTAAAAATGTCACTTTAAAATGCACTGAACATTTTACCAACGAGAACACATACAGAAAAAATCTAACACAGTGTTAATGACTTTTCTTGTATTGTCTTGCCCACCATATGTTTTTTAGTGTTTTCCTCTGGCTTAATTAAAATTACAAAACATTTAGGGATAAAAATACAGAAAAGTAGCCCGTAGCTTGAGGCTAGAATAGCAAATATTTCCACAGCCACAGTGAACTTCCCAGGAGAGCTGACATATGCTGGAATGAAGGTGATCCAGACTGCACAGAATATCAACATGCTGAAGGTGATCAGTTTAGCTTCATTGAAGTTATGTGGCAAATTTTGAGCCAAAAATGCAAGTACAAAACACAGCACAGCCAGGAGTCCAATATATTCCCAATACAGCCCAGAACCCTATAACTGATCCTAAAGCACACTCTAGAATAATCCTTTCCTTATAATGTTGCATGTTTTTGAAGGGAAATGGAGGGTTTACTGTTAGCCAAATGATGCAGATCACAACCTGTATGAGAGTAAAACCCAGAACACTGAGTCTCTGCTGTGTAGGCCCAAACCATTTCATCACATTACTACCTGGAAGTGTAGCTCTAAAGGCCATTAACACCACTATAGTTTTTCCCAGAACGCAAGAGATACAGAGGACAAAGGTGATCCCGAATGCTGTGTGTCGCAGCATGCAGGACCAATGAGAGGGCCGGCCCATGAAGGTCAGAGAGCACAGGAAACACAGAGTCAAGGAGAAGAGCAGCAGGAAGCTCAGCTCTGAGTTGTTGGCCCTGACAATAGGAGTTGCTCGAAACTGAAAGAACACTAAAGCTATAATAGTTGTCAAAATCACTCCTATTAAAGAAAAGAATGCTAAAATGATTCCTATGGTCTCTGTGTGAGATAGAAATTCAGTTTCTTTCAAGATGCACGTCTCCTCTGGTATTGGGCCAGTAATCATTGGGACATTTGAGGCATTCCATTGAATCTGTTTTTTTTTTTTTTTTTNTTTTTTTTTTTTTTTTTGTTTTGTTTTGTTTTGTTTGAAAGAAAGAATAGATCGTGCTAATCAGAAGAAAAAAATAGGATGCAATTGTGCAAAAAAAATTTCTGTTGGTTTGTTGACATCATACCTGTGATGTTGCTGATTTCTCCCTCTGCACACAGAATACAATCATAACAGCAAACAGGTTTTCTTTTCTGTAGGACTTTACGCATTCCTGGGGGGCAGCGCTCACTGCATACTGACACAGGAACCTAGTGAAATGTAATTTATTAAAGACATTCAGTGGAATTATATACAATTTTACAAGCTTTGATTTATTCTCCTTATCAAATGTTATGTAGTATGGTATAATGACCACCAACCCAGAAAGGTGAGATCAAAGCAGCATAAATATGTACCATATGACGTCCTCCTCCCCAAACTATCTTCAGGCCATTCATCTTAAACTGATGCTCATGTTGCAGAGTGGCATCAAAATAACCAACAGTGGCTACATTCATGGTCTCTGAATGTATACTTTGTAAATTTATGAGTTCATATCTAGCAGGTGAATCTCCATTCTTGTCGAAAAAGACCCTCTCCCCTTGCATCATTGTAAAATTTATATTCTGTAAATAATATAGCACCTGTGGAGAAGAAGACTGCATCAGTTTCAATCTGATTTTGGGATATTAATGAATTTAAAACATCTAATGGCTAACAACTTTATGGATTACTTGCCTACCTGCCATGGCTGAATGTGCATATTATCAGCACAGCTTCCATTGGTGAAGGGCCCTTTACCCTCCTCACATGTGAGCAGGTCATGAAGAGCATGGGCCACTGCATAAACTGACTTGTAGACATAAGTAAATCTCAGCTCAGAAACATCAGTGAACTGTGATTCGACATTTTGTAAGTTCTCAAAGCCGCTGCATGGCTTTCTTTGCATCTCTGCGGTGCTGTTCAGAGAACAGCCAAACACGTCTTCCCAGAAATCTTTGACAAATTGGCTGTCAGGGAACCTAGAGGGGTGAAGTCCCCTGAGGTGCTCCTCCAGTCCAGGGATCTGAGCTCTGCTAACAGCGAAGCCCAGGGAGCCCAGCAGGATGCTGTGACCCTCAGTGTCAGTCAGAGAGTGATCTGTGATCCAGGACCCACTGGTCCCACTGGTTATGGCGGCGCCCCGTTTGGCTGCGGCAGCACTGGCTCTCAGTAGTGTTAAATTTGC
>VXCM01007397.1:10541-28041 GCA_014773175.1 Lucifuga dentata | reverse complement strand
TGATTTTAATAGCAGAATGAACTGAAACCAATGGAGGTCTGGAAGGTAGGAAAAACATTTTTAATTCACCGTTCCAGTAGTATGCTTTGGGAAATGATTGTCAGAAATGTTACATGTTTGAAAATTGAATATATTAGGCTCAAACATGAAAAGTGGCCAGTATGGTCCTTTAAAACGTTTTCTAGTCTCAATAACAGGCTGTAATATAAAAGACTGAAATTGCTAAAAATAAAATGATTGTTTCATCAGTAAAAATTTTAAATTTTCTGCGTTTTTTTTTTTTTTTTGGTGAGTTACCTTTGGACTGAACGGCGAGAGTCATATAGTGAGCAGAGTAATATCTCTTCCAGAAATCTCTCAGTCGCTGGTACGTGTTGATCTGTTTCTCTCTGGGCTCGTGTTTTAGCGTCTGCGCGTTACCTGACGAACAAAAAACATCAGACATGCAGGAAAGCATTCTGACTTGAGTCAGATTTATAACAATAATAACTTTATTTATATAGCACCTTTCTGTTTTTAATATATTTTATTATATTTATTTTTTTATATATTTATATAGCACTTTCTAAAACAAAAGTTACAAGGTGCTGCAAACATCACGCAATTAGACACAGAAGATAAAATCCAAGCAGACAAAATCAACAATTATATAAAAGAACAGAAATTAAATAACCACAAAAAAAATATATAAAAAGATTTAACTAATAAAAATCAAGCCTTTAGATTTAACTCGGACTCGTATGACACTTGATGTGAAACTTAAAAGCAAAGACTTGTTAGAACAATAAAAGCTGAAATTTATCTATTTTTACACTACAGGTCAGAAGTCTGAGGCCCTCAGATTTTTAAAAAAATCACCAATACACTGTTTGTTTTACAATTTATTGTACAGGAAATGGCAAAAACACACACAATAAATGTCACTAATTAGTTTTCTAGAAGAATTAGTCACCAGTAGCTCATCATGTAGCCGCTCTGGCTACAGAAACAATTTTAATGAAGGCATCAGTCTGTATTAGTGCAGCACTCCTGCTGATGTGTTTTAACATTCTATTCCCGCTGTCTGCCTTCTCCCACATATTTAGGATTTATGTGCTACAGTCTGCTCATGCTGTTGCTCTGCAGCCACGCCCCCATGGACCAAGATAAAGGAATTATGAAGGAAGAGAATTACCATTCCATCCTTCAAAGACACGCGACTCCATCCGGTTTAACAGTTATTGGTGAAAATTTCATTCTTCAGCAGGAAACGATCCAAAAAATTTCATCATTCAAAAGAGAAGCAAAAGGTTTTAGAACTCTGATTAGCCAGAGGGGGTTACTTTACCCAAACTGAAGTGCCTTGATGTGACTAATTCTTCTTCAAAACTAATTAGTGACATTTATTTTATGTGTTTTTGTCATTTCCTGTGTAATAAATTAAAAAACAAACAGTGTATTGATTTTTTTTAATCTGGAGGTGGCCTCAGACTTCTGGCCTGTTGTGTATATTTAGATTTATTTTGCATCGTTATCTCTGTAAAGACATGTTGAAGAAAGTTTGTTTCAGCTCCGCAAAACCTCAAACAAATCAGGAAAATGTTGAAATTTAGTAGATGAGACGTGTCAGTATTCAGGAACCAGAACGACTTGAATCGTGACTCGCAGTTTGCTTATGAAGACTTGAGACTTGACTCAGACTTTCCTCAAGACTTAAAAACAATGTGTGTAGTGTGTAGTGTGTAGTGTGTGTGTGTGTGTGTGTGTGTGTGTGTAGTGTGTAATGTGTGTGTGTGTGTGTTTTTCTTACCCCAGCAGAACTTGCTCATCGGGTGTCCAGGCTTGGCCAGACTCCCAAACAGCATCTCCTTACGATGGGAGTCCGACGGCCTCGCTAGCTGGTACTCTGAACATCAGGGGAGGAGGAGGAGGAGGAGGAGGAGGAAAAAAGATGGAGAGAATTACAAACAAGGGAGAATGAAGGTATAAATGGGACATAAATGCATGAGGACTAAACACCCATAAGGACAAAGTTCAGTAATCTTTATGCTCTGAAACAGCAAACGTTCAGAGCCCAGAAATCAATTATTTTCTGATTATTCTTTATAAATTACTAATGTTGTCTCACGATCAATTTCAGGGTAAGATTTAAGTAATTTGAGATAATTAATTACTAAAATGAAGGAGTTAAATTATTATACTGGGCACATTAGTTTGTAATTTGAGGGTAAGATTTACTTTATCAGCATTAGGTTTTATCAGCGTTTGTACCGGCTGGACAGATTTCTCATAATCAGACTTAATCTGCTTGGATTTCCTGTAATCTGAGCCGTTGTTTTAAAGAATCTAAACCGTTAAATCTGTAAAGAATCAGTGTGAGTGTGTGTGTGTGTGTGTGTGTGTGTGTGTGTGTGNGTGTGGACTCACCGCTGTCCACGGCCTCCACCTCTCTGTCAATGGCGTCTTCAATCATCAGAGGGCAGATGAAGAACTGAGCCCACCTGAAACACGCCGTTACCACGGCAAATAACGTCAACTGTCGCTTTAAAAATCCCAACCAGTTAAAAACTGAATGAAAAGAAGCTAAATAATTTTACACCTATTTATATTTTAACTCAAGATAATACAGCTCAAAAATTCAATGAAGAAAATTCTCACATGGCATGTTAACTTTAGCATGTTTGGCTATGCTGCTATTCACCTAACAAGCTAAATGGTATATTTGCAATATTTCACATCCTAGCATACTAGCTTTTTTTTTTAATCAATGCATTTCTATTAACAAGGTAAAATAGATAATAATAAATGTATACAGTTCCAATAAAATGAAAGAAACTGTAGGAGCTGATCATAATTTTATTTTTTAGTTGAATTTGTAGTAATCTAATTTATTGATTTTTGATAGATACAGATTAAGATCCGTTTGTTGCAGTATTTAATTAAGTAAGTTAATTAGGTCATTTGTTGATGTTCTTATTGTAAATTATTGGGCGTTACTTCAGGTGATGATGTATATATAGGCATGCAGGTAAAGGACTCCCAGGTGACCAGGAGGGTTTATGGTTTTTTAGCAGCATGAGAGAGGCGGAGACGCCGTCGTTTATCTGTTTGCTTTAAGACGGAGAAATAAACTTTCACAGAAACACGTTTGTCTGCACAATGGACTTCTTTTGCCTGTGTAAGAAAGATTCCTGGTTACCTCTGGTTATCTTTGGTGACCTTTAATTTTGTTTAAATAATTGACAAGGACACATGGTCACTAAAGCAACCCTACTCACCATTCTATATACAAGAACAAACAATAACAGCCAGACTAGCTAAACATAAATATGTAAATTAACGTGTATAAAGTATAAATAAACAGGAAGCTTAGTGCACATTCAGTCCAAGTCTCCAGCGTCCATATTTTCCACAAAAGTTAAAAATGGTTGCCAGGTGGTAATGAATTTCATAATCCCTTAGCAGATCTTCTCCAACTGTTCATAATACATAACGTCTTCAAGCATATTAATGTAGCATGCTAGGAGGCTAATTCTGGAATTCAGCTTAAAGCATGGCTGAGCCTAAAAACAAAAACTGACTGAAAAATTGCTGCTGTGACGAACAAGCAACACTGACGTCTGGCAGCAACGTAACATGCAGGTTGTATTTATTTGCTCAAGTATGCAAAATCACCAACATGGTCCTTTAAGCTGGCCTCACCTGTCGAGCGCCTCGCGGAAATACTTCCTCTGCACGTCGAACTGGAAGATGGTTCTCTCGCAGTCTGTGGAGGCGTTGTCGCTTCCACCGTGCTTCTTCAGGAAGGCGTCAAAGCCGTTTTCTGCCGGATACTTCTCACTGCCCATAAACACCACTGAACATCAGGGAGAACCACACCAATCACACAGGAAGTTAAAGACGTCTGGCAGCCATTTTTATCCAGTACGTTCACTCTTCTCTCTCTTAGCTAATAAAGGTTAATAAACGCAGACACCATGTTCACGAGCTCTGCATTCAAACAAACACGCTGTAAGCTGTTTGGAGATGTTTTTTAAAAATATGGTGGGTTTCTAAATCATGCAGTTTGGATAAATGTGTCAGACATTTATAAATCAGAGGAATGAGAAGATTCTGGATTTATTCTGCTGGACTCACTGTGTTCCAGGAAGTGAGCGAGGCCGGGCAGGTCGTCCGGATCGCTGAAACCCCCCACGCTGATACACAGAGCAGCTGCTGCCTGCACACGCATGCACACGCACACAGACACACACATGCACACATATACACACACATGCAAAGGGGAGGAAATGGACACAGAGGGAGGTAATATTAATTTCCAAATCTAAAGATTCAAAAAGGATTTCTTCAGAATCTCAGGAGATTTGCATCTTGTGGAATTGGACAACGATATTAACATTGAAAATTTCTATAATTATTTAATAAAAGTAATTATAGGTGTTTTGTGGAGATGTTCATTGTTCAGTTCATTCACCTGCTTTTCAGAGCTCCCCTTTTTCTTTGCTGCCTTCTCCTCATCCTGCTCCTCATCTGCATCCTCCTCCTCCTCCTCCTCCTCTGATCCCTCCCCTGAATCCTCTTCTTCCTCTCCTTCTTCTTCATCATCTTCCTCCTCCTCNCCTCCTCCTCCTCCTCCTCCTGACCCTCATCTGTTGCAGAGCCTCCTTTTCCATCTGCTGTGCTGAAGTCGGAGATGAGGAGCGCTCTGAGGCCGTTACTCAGCTCCACGTACCTGCAGAAAGGTGAGCAGAGAGGATCAACGCCAACATGATCTCAACAGCGGTCTTTTAATATTTCTCTCTCCTACTCTATTAACATTATTAATCATCTCTGATACTCTCTCTTGTTTGTTATATAAATGTGATTAAAGGACCATTCTACCCATTTTGCATGTTTGAGCCTAATATATTCAATTTTCATACACGTAACGTTACTGACAATCATTTCCCAAAGCATACTACTGGAACGGTGAATTAAAAATGTTTTTCCTACCTTCCAGACCTCCATTGGTTTCAGTTCATTCTGCTATTAAAATCAACTTGTTGATACTGTAAACGTTCTTGGGATAGGTAATCCATCATCACCAACAAGACGTGTATTCAGGTTTTTTTAGAAGTTATGTAATTTTAGTGTTTAAGCTCAATAAAAAGCGTGGAGTGAATGTATGCCTCCACCGGGGAATATAGTCCCAAAAGAAGACCTGCGTTTATGGAAAAATTTAAAGGACCGTGACTTCATAAGGCTGTGTAACTATTAGCAGGAGAAACATGGATTTTTAAGGTGGGTGTATCACTTGAATATTTGATTTTGAAAGATTAAGAGATTTAGCAAAATATCAGGAAAGCTGAAATACGGTTTTATCCTTTGAGAAATGATTGTCAGTAACGTTACATGTATGAAAATTGAATATATTAGGCTCAAACATGCAAAATGGGTGGTATGGTCCTTTAACCTGCTATGTCTCACCTGTATTTTTTGGGGTCACTGGGCGATTTGATTATCTGCGGGTCTCCCTGCTCCTCCACGGTGATTCCAGCAGCCGCCTCGCTCCTGTCTTCCTGTAGCGGCGGTGGCGGCTCGCCTTGGTCCGGGACAGACACCTGACCTGGCACGCTGCCAGCGCTCATTGACTTGCTTGTCTGAGGCATCTTAACAGCCTGGAGTCATGGCGCTGTAAAAGCAGGAAAACAGACATGTCCATCAGGCTGGAAGACAACAAACTGCTTCTTATTGTAAGATGGTTCCTCCACAGTTTAAAACTCGTTTTAGGAACCCTGAATAACCAGCGTCATGACTGACAAATGACCACAAGCCAAAATCTACATAAAATCTACATATACATCTATACCTGCTCCCAAAAAATGTTTAAAATTGTTTTTAACACTCTGCAATAAGAAGAAAAGA
Source organism: Lucifuga dentata (assembly GCA_014773175.1). Taxonomy (NCBI): domain Eukaryota; kingdom Metazoa; phylum Chordata; class Actinopteri; order Ophidiiformes; family Bythitidae; genus Lucifuga; species Lucifuga dentata. The sequence goes on along the minus strand of VXCM01007397.1, from coordinate 22,158 downwards.
GGAAAGTTTTATTTATATTGATGACTTAATTGAAAAAAACACCTGGCTACTGCCTTGTACTAAATAATGCCAAGGAAGTATATTTATATTTATTTATATATTTATGCACTGTTTATCCTGAAAATTCTGTCATTGCAAAATGTGTGATTATAGAATTTTGCACCAGAATTAAATCATTGGAGTTTAAGCATTTAGACTGTTTCTAATTATATGTATAAGTTATTTGTATGGCTTTTTTATTATTCATGTTAATCATTCATTGTTGTTGTTGACTTAATTCTGTTTCCTTTTCATATTATGTTTAATGTTCTTTTTGTTGTTGTTGTTCAATAAAGTTATTATTTAAAAAATACATGTTCAGCGAGAGGGCGGCACGGTGGCGCAGCCTGACAGCAAGAAGGTCCTAGGTTCGATTCCCGGCCGGGCCAGGGCCTTTCTGTGTGGAGTTAGCATGTTCTCCGTGACCGCGTGGGTTCCCTCCAGGTGCTCCGGCTTCCTCCAAAGACATGCATGTCAGGTGGACTGGGAACTCTAAGTAGCTCGTAGGTGTGAATGAGAGTGTGAATGTGTCTGTGTGTGTGTCAGCCCTGTGATAGACTGGTGACCTGTCCAGGTGAACCCCGCCTCTCGCCCTGTGACCGCTGGGATAGGCTCCACCCCCCGTGACCCTCAACAGGACAAACGGGTTTAGAAAATGGATGGATGATGTGCAGTGAGTTGACAAGATTAACTGTTAGCTTAGCTGCTAAATAGATGGCTAACTATAATGCTAACTGGAAGGACTCAGAAAAAGTCAGAAAAAAACTGTTGTTGAATGGACAACAAGAAGTCACAAATCTAGTTAAGATCCGTTTACCGGCCCGGTAACTCAGAATTCAGTTAGCTACCGGCTTGTTTAGCTTGATGATAGCTTTCAGTAATCCTGTAGTTGACAATGACACAACACCGGCTCAATGCTAAGCGGCTAACTCTTTATACCGTGCTATTAACGTTTCGTTTACTAGTTAACCAGCTACACTTCAGCTCACCCATATAACACATAAGTTTAGTTTTATTTACATTAATTTCAGTAAACGTAAAACTCACCTTTAGTAGCGTTAGCTTTAGCTGTAGCTTGATGTCAGCTACCAGGAAGGAGTTTCGGTGCAGCCTAGCTGACGTCACCGCTACTCAAAACAAAGCCTGTGATTGGCGGAGAGAAAATCAATCACAAAAATATAAAGCCTCTGATTGGTGGAGCCACTGACGACGAAAGTTTGTCTGAAACGAAATTAACTAAATTCTGTAAATCCCTTTACAGTTTCTTCTAGAAATCCTTACGACTTATAAATAACAGCAAAAGCTCATTATAATATAAAACAATTAATCAATGTAAACTTTTAAGTTAAATCATTTTTTCTTGTCTTTAAATTTAAGCTCATATTTTACTAGTTTTATTTATATATTTCTCTTTAATAATGTCTTATAATTTGCTAGTTGATTTTGGCAATTTACAGATAATTTACCATAAACAAACAAACAAACAGCAAATTACTGGTTAATAAGTCACCAAAAAACAGTTAGCAGTAAAAGTAGAAGAAGAAGAAATGCTAAATTGTATGCATATTTTAAAAAACATGAATATTCCTTCAAAAAGTAAAATCATGATTAAAGGTTGTGATCTTTATTGTACTAAATTGCATCTATAATATACAAACATTCACAAATATTTTGTACAATCACTTTGTGCTTCTGCCCCATACAGGAGTGAACTGTAAGACAACAAGTTTACATAAACTCTATATAATTATTTGTCCATGGTATACACAGCATAAAAATAAATTCATACTGAACACCATCATAATTTCTAATTCTATCATTTACAAATTCACTTAAAAAATAATCATATGAAGACATTGTCAATAATATTGTATGTATTTATCAATATGAAGACACGTGGTGAGGAGTTACACACAAAAACGTGCGCTGTGGTAGCTATATAATAATTTGGCAGGATATTGTTGTTTTTTTTTCTATCTTCATGATATTCAATAATAAATGCACATTTTTTCCACACTTTTCTCTATATTTTCCCTTTAACTTTGAGTCTTTCATATACACATGTACTGTATCTCAGCTGACATGACATTATCAAAATATTACACTTCCGTCAAAGATACTGTACACGAACACAAAAACCCTTACAACTGAACACGCATTAAATATATGATAATCATATGCAACCATAGAACATGTTAGCTCTAATATCTCACACACACATATACACACACACACACACACATTCATGACAGAAACACTGCAAACATGACGGCTACATGACAACACCTGCTAAAGAGGAAAGAAAGAAGCATGTATGCTTTTCACTCATCAGTTTTGTGTGTGTGTGTGTGTGAGTACAAAACACACTCAGTATGGCGTTGGATTGTGTCGGCCAGTGCAAAAGCTGTAAGCCACCATGAAGCAGGGCTGCAGCGCTCAGTGCCAGGCTGGTCTCATCTGGATCCACTTTTATTTAATTTTTTAGTCTGTAATTTTAGATATGATTACGTCCATGATCGTGATTCCTCCCACTTCTCAGCTCAGCTCTCATTGGCTGTCGGTCTTTTACAGCTGACATTGCAGATATATTTGCATACTAATTCTAAGCTGGTGCTTTTGAGCACTTTCATGCTGGAAAAAGTGAGATAATTAAGTATATTCAAAGATTTAATTATGTTTGATTTTTTGAGGATGATATTATGGAAGCTATTATCTCACATCCATCTATCCATCCATTCTCATTGATCTGGTGCATGGTCGCAGGGCGGCTGGCTTATCCTATCTCAGAGCTGCACATAGAGATCATTTAAAACTGTGGGAGGAAACAGGAGCATCCATGAGTAAATGCACACAGACATGTGGAGGACGTGCAGACTCCACAGAAAAAGACTCAGGACTCGAACACGAAACCTTCTGTGAGGTGACAGTGCTAACCAGCAAGCTGCGGTGCAAACTGGAAAAGCAACAGATGGAAAACAAATCTAACAAATGAGGTGGTTAAGAAGCGTAACGTGTACTGGTGATTACAACATTCCCAGTCTGATTCCAGCTGGGCGTCTTTGTTCTCTCTCTCTCTCTCTCTCTCTCTCTCTCTCTCTCTCTGCTATTCTGTTTGTCATAAAAAGGAGAAAAATTTAAACTAATTGTGCACGGTGGTGAGAAAGCTCCTGTTCCATCATCTGTTCTAGCAAACTGAAAAATGGTGCTGTTAAAGCACAGAAGAGAATTCCACACATTTGGGACTGGTTTTTGGATTCTTGGACTCGGCCTGGACCGGATCTGACTGAGATGATTTGGCTGCAGCCCTGCCTGGGAGTTGTGCAGTGGTGGTGTAGCCCTAAAGTGTCTTTCAACCCAGAAACAGCACTAAGTAAGGCCAGTAACAGTATTTATGTTTATGAGTTATTACTGAAGCAGCCAGTCTGAGTGTACGACCGTTACAACTGTGAACATCAGCAGCTGTGGTGGCGTTTGTCTTGTGCTACACTTTGAGAGGCAGTTCTGTGTTTATCAGCTGATTGATAAGTTGTGAGCTGACCTCAAAGAGATGTAACTGAGGTGTAACTGCAGCTATTTCATTTTTAACACAACACACACACTTCTGCTGAAGCGCTGATATGACATCATTACCTGAGGCCAATCGAGTTCCAGTTTTTCATGTTTGGAAAGAGGAGAGAGTCTGATCAGGTGAGTCATAATCAGGTAAAGATTAGAGAAACCTGTTCACCTGTTCAATTCCTGCTGGACTGGCTGGAGGAATTGGGGGTGGAGTGTCAAATAAGCAAAACCACTTGGTATTACAACCCTCAGTCAGCCTTCCTTATGTGTCAGGCTCACAACTTATCAATCAACCTCATACCTGCTTCCTGCTCTGACATACTCTCAACACGGATCTAATTTGACGTGTTCATACAGGCAAAACCAGAGACTTCCACCACAATGAACTCTGGATCTAAGATCGGGGCAGTGTGTGTGTGTGTGTGTGTGTGTGTGTGTGTGTGTGTGTGTGTGTGTAAGCTGAAACTTGACTGATGACTGAGGTTTTTATGGATGTCTGTCTGTCTTGTCTGTCCTTTAAGCTGCATCTGTCGGTTTATTTCTTCTTATTTATTCTGATTCCTGTTTCTGCTGTGAGCGACTTAAACATTCTGGAATTTTCTTACAGCAGAATAAGAGCTGAAACGCCGCTTTTTCATCACACCAAATTAGATTTTGTTCAGAGTGCACCGCTGGCCTCACCTCTCCGTCTACATAAAGGCCGACCTCAGATACCAGGGATGGGGAGGAAAAGACGACACGAACGCTAACAGCAGCAGGAAAGTTACCGACTGAAGCAGAGGAAACGCGCGGAGGAATGTTACAGTAGTTAACCTGTTTTTGTTTTTTTTTCTTTTTTTTCTAGAGATTTTGGGGGAGCGGATGAGTGGCGGGATGACGAATGATCAGCAGCACTTCTGAGGTAGCTGGGCGGGCTTGTCGGTCAGTCTGGTGGTCTTGGAGCCGGGAGCCGCCGGCGCTTCCACGTCCACGCGCTCCGACATCTTCACGCAGATGATGTCCACCAGCCGCTCAAACACCTGCCGCACGTTGATGTTCTCCTTGGCGCTCGCCTCATAGTACTCGAAGCCTGCCGGCCAAGAGAAATATGTTTAAAACCAAAGTCTGACGCAGTTTGTTCATCCACATTACAAAACTAAATGCTGTGTCTGTCATAGTGATGATGATGATGATGATGATGATGATGATGGCTCTCCAACATCTGAGTTTTAAGGTTACAGATCTGTGTTAGGATGGTGCAGCCTCTGGAGGAGCTCTCGAAGGATTCCGGCATGTTTTCTTTAAACAATCGCCAAAATTACACCATTTGTCATAGCCAGAAACTTTAAAAATCTANTTTTCTTTAAACAATCGCCAAAATTACACCATTTGTCATAGCCAGAAACTTTAAAAATCTAAATTATCATCGGGTTGTCAAATTTCCGACGGTCCTTGAATGAACCATGTGTACCAAACACTTTCGTAAGGAAACGCAACCAAATCTAAGCTTAAAATAGTGATATTTCCTCAAAATCACTTTATTGTAAATGTCTCATTTAAAAATTGGCTAAAACTAAACCCTTTGTACAATCCAAATTCTGTAAAAAGCAACAAATTCTGTGTTTTTTGCCACAACTAGCAAACCTGGAGCGCCTCTGGTCTCTTTAACAGTCATGTGACAACAATTCAAGCACGTCATTGGCTGAATGCAGACTGCAGCAGCACACTAAGCCTATTATTTACAGAGATTATAGGTTGTAAAAATGTAAATAGTTCAGTATGTATAGTCTCTCTTTTTTTTATTTTATTTTATTTTTCCGGTATTGATAACACTTGTGGACACTTGGAAAAATGTTTTATATATAGATGACATCTTTTTTCAATTTTTTAAAATAAATTATCAAAGAAATTCAACTTACGTTTTTTCTTTTTTTTATAATTTATGAAATTATAACTGTGTTATGCTGCACAAAAGACATTTCTGAGTTCTTCCTACATATAGCCATGATGGTGCTGCTTCCATAGAGCTGCAGGACTTGCTGCTACAGTGAAAAATGAGCCACAGTTATAAAAATGTGACAGGAGCAAAAACCACCCAGAAAGTGCTTGGAGTCCAGAGGGTTAAAGTGAAACTGAAATATAAAAGCATTGAATTTTGAGAATCTTCAGCCTGAAGATGTTAGTTTTTAACCTGGAAAAACCTGCTGCATCAGTTGAACATACGTTTGTTGACAGTCTTGTTGGGTGGATCTGCTTATTTGAGGAGTTTATACTTCCTGTCAAATCTTCATATCACTGGCTTGGATTTATCCAGGGAGCAGCCTACATCTTAAAGGACCATACCACTACTTTTGCATGTTTAAGCCTAATAAATACCTAATAAAGTGAAAATAATTTTTTTCTTCTTAAATCTATAATGTAGAAAAATAAACATAAAAAAGGAAGGAAAAAAGAAAATTTAACATGTTGAGCTGATGATTATTTTTAACAATGTATGTATGTTACATTGCTGAACCATTTTCTTTTCCAAAGCATAAAACTGTATTTTAGTTTTCCTGTTATTTTATCAAATCAACATTCAGCCTGCCAACACGTTTGTCTGAATGTGCAGAAGGTCGTTTTTAATTTCTTGGTAAAAGCCGTTTTCTATTGGGACTATATTTCCTGGCGAAGACATACATTTTCTTCCATTCAGCTCTGTGTTGGACCAGTTAAATAAAGTATCTATAACAAAAAAAAAAATGTGACAAATAATGTATCTCAAGCATGTTTCGAGTCTCTACAAACTGATTTTTCCTGAATGGACTGAAACTAATGGCAGGATGGAAGGCAGCAAAGAAATCTAAAATTTACCGCTCCAGTTGTATATTTTGGAAAATGGCTGACAGTAATGCAACGTGTATGGATGTTGTATTTATTTGGCTCAAACATGCAAAACCACTGGTCTGCTCCTTTAACATCAGATATCAGAGCTGCAGAACCTCAGAGGGTTTTCTGGCTGAATCTAGGCGTGGTTTCATCTGTTTGAGCATCTCTTAGTCTGTTTGCTGTAACTGCGCCCACTTCTCACATATTACTGACTGGACTCAAATATTTGGTGATATTTCAGTCACAACCAGGCAATTTTATCAATAATATTCTGTCATCTCAAATTTCCATCTAACAATACATTTAGACTGTTATTTTTGAGCAAACATAGCCTCTGCACGTTTGTATGTGAAAATATTGCAGCAGTGAACTTCAGCACATCAGCAAAAGGTTTTTTACTGTTAATCTGCAGCCTGCAGCAGTATGTTCAACAGTGATATCAGAGGAAACTAGCTAAAGGCAGTACACACACACACACACACACACACACACACACACACACACACACACACACACACGAGTAGTGGTTTGTTATTTCAAAGTATACACACCTTGGGCTCAAAACTCATCCTTCATTTTTTTCTTGGAATAAATGCTCACAATTTCAATAAGCAGCAAACTTTTAGTAACTATCAATATGAAACCACCAAAACATAGAGTGATGATGTAAGAGGAGCTGCTTCATCTATAAGTATTTTTATAAATTCCCATTTTAAAGGTTTCTTTTACACAGGAGTCTCCTGTATAATGTAACCATAGTATACAGAGTTATATTATATTATACTGTATTATATTATATCATATCATATCATATCATATCATATCATATCATATCATATCATATCATATATCATATTATATCATATCATATCATATATGGTCATCAATTGATATTTCAGCTCAGGTTTGTATTAGGGATGGACATTATGATTATTTTTTGAGGTTGAATAATCCAGCCAATTTAAGTCGATTATACGATTAGTTATGACGTCATCGCTAACAGCCAGTCATTTTTCGTTGTTGCTCAGTTTGGTCTTTTTGCTGCTGAAGCTCAACATTTTTATGATGATGTATACGTGACTCCTCATCGTGCCGTGGAACCGTGGAAAGACAGCTTCATCCTGCATCACGAGCACTCAGCTTCCAACAGAGTAAAATAACGCCACGCTTCGCTTCGTTTGACTGTCGGCGTCTGCTCTGATCTCCGCCTGCTCTCCATGGAAACCAAAGCGAAGGTGTAACACACAGGCAGGAACATATTTTTATTGATTTTAAAATTTTATATATATTATTGTAGATTTTGTTAGTGTATGCACACAAGCACTTTTTAACTGCTTTTTTGAGAGCCAATGCAACGAAATTTCGTTCTAGTGCACTGTTTTTTACGTGTCCTTGAATGACAATAAAGTTATCTATCTATCTATCTATCTATCTATCTATAAGTTCACGTAAAAAATAAATGCCCCCCCCAAAAAATAGTTGGTTTTAAAAAAAATATTTGGCGATGTTGATCATTTTGACTAAACAAATAATCGATTATTCATGCACATCCCTAGTGTGTGTGGTGAATGGATCTAAATATTATAGTATCCATAAGCCTTGTTGCAGAAAAGACTCCTGTAAAATCATATTCAAAACTGTAATCATCATCATCGTCATCATCATCATCATCATCATCATCATCATCATCATCATCTTCATCATCACTCTATTCAGGAGCAAACCAAAGCAACAAAGCTGCTAAAGTGGACGTTGGAGCATCCATGTTCCACAGTTATATTTTCTGTAGTATTTACCATCTAAAAACTGAGCAGAACAACATTTTATATAGAATTTACCATCTTAAAGCTGAATTAAACAGCATTTGATGTAGTTTTCTCATCTGAAAGCCAAGCTGAGAACGTGTTTTGCAGCGTAATTTTTCAGCGTCTTACCTAACTGGTCGGCGAGGTGTTTTCCTTTCTCTGGAGGTACGACTCTCTCCTCATCCATGTCACACTTGTTGCCCACCATGATGACCTGGGCGTTGTCCCACGAGTACGTCTTAATCTGGGTGGCCCTGACAACACAGAGAGAGAGACATAAATCCTCAGCTGATTCTGATTCTTCAGCTGGTAAATTTCTGCACATACACAGACAAAAACTCCCAGCCAATCACGTACCAGTCCTGGACGGCGTTGAAGGACTCCTCGTTGGTGATGTCATACATGAGGATGAAGCCCATAGCTCCACGATAGTAAGCCGTGGTGATGGTGCGGTAACGCTCCTGGCCTGCCGTGTCCTGCAAACAATAACACAAAGACATTAATAGTTAATTAATACACACACACACACTTAAGCCCCACCCACATTTCTGCACTTCCAGCCACCCACTGGTGGCTTATCACAACCCCAACCATGTAGCCCCACCCTTACCTTAACCTTTACCTTAACACCAAGACTTAACTGTAAAATAAACAGTCCATGTTATGTGGGAAAGTGAATCCCCACAATGTGACACACACACACACACACACACAGACACACACACACACACACAGACACACACACACACACACAGACACACACACACAGTAAGACATGGTGATGTGATGAAGTCATAACTTCATACCGACATTTACAGAAGCTCACATTACACTTTTCATCTGTCACGTAGCATCGACTCTGCAACATGCTAAAGCTTAGCATGTTAGCATGCTACGATAGCGGTACGCTCAAAGTGCAGCTGTGACTGAAGGGAATGTGGTCATTATTTTTGAAGTATTGTGTCATAAAAACTAATGAGCTGGACAATATTAAATATTGTTCTGCATCAGTAGATCAAGTCTAAGTTGTTAAAGGACCATACCAGTGGTTTTGCATGTTTGAGCCCAATATATACAACCTGCATACACGTTACACTAGACAACCATCTTCCAAACATATACTGCTGGAGCATAAATATTAGAATTGTTTTTCCTACCTTCCAGATTGTTTTTTTTTTTTTTTTTTTTTTTGGTCAAAGTTACTTAATTTCACAGATCCAACATTGAGCAACAGGAAAAATAAATGTACATCTCCACCAGCAAATATAATCCCAGGAAAAGATGCTTTTACAGAGAAAATTAAAAGCAGCCATCCCTTCTACAGTCAGAGGTTCATGTTAGCAGGCGAAACATTGAATTTTAAGGTGGTGCATCACCTGAGCATCTGATTCTGAAAGATTAGGGGATTTGGCAAAATAACAATAAAACTAAAATACAGTTTTAAGTTTTATAAAATGGTTGTCATTAACATAAAGTGTATGCAGGTCGTATTCATTGGGCATAAACATGCAAAATCACTGGTATGGTCCTTTAAAATTTATCCTTTGGGGATAATGAAGGTCTTTATCAAATGTTTATAGTTATTTTCTTGACCAAAGTGTTTACCACAGCCAAGATGCTAACATGGCTAAAAACATTAGCATTGAATTTACTGCTAATGTGACCATTAGCACCGATGCTAATTTCCTCCTCTCATCGTGAGCAAACAGCAGATTTCCTTCAGCTTTTCCTTTAAAGCCCTCATCTGTTTTACGTGCAGCACGGATCGATCCGTCTGCAACGGCCTCAATGTGACTTTCACGCCATGCACGAGTCCCTCGCTTCCTCAGCACCATTCAGACTCCACCATTTCATCTTCACACCACTACAGCATTCTCACTCCTCCTCTAAATTTAGCTCTTCCATATTCTTTTGTGTTTCTGCTTCGCTGCCTCTGCACCCAGTCCACAATCCCTTTCTTCTTTTCTGTGGATACGACAAGAACTCGTTTGCATTTTATTAATTGGGATTTGATGTGGACTGTGATTGTGTGTGTGTGTGTGTGTGTGTGTGTGTGTGTGTGTGTGTGAGCCACATAAGCACACATTACTCATGCAGAGCTAAGCAGAGCCTCAGGCGGAGGCTGAAGGGTGCTGATCAGAAAGGAGAGGAAAGCGATTTGCACACAGGAAGTCACTACTGCACTGCACCTTTGTGAACGTTTACCTGTGTGTCATTAATGCTGCAAAAAAATCTCTAAGAAAATCATTTTATATGAAAAATATTTGAAAAAAAATTCTAATGTAAAAAATATTTGAAAAAAAATATGCTGTGTTATTTTTAGAAATTAATGCCAGTATCTTCAACAGTCAGACCTGACTCCGTTCTGTTAATTTGCTGGTAATTTCACACTTCGGCCTCGCATTTGAAAAGGATCCCAAGTCACTTTTACGTAAAAGTAGAGCCGGCAGTTTTCCTAACTAGAACCTCAGAACACTTCCTTCATGCAACAAGTATTAATCCCCAAACCCTCAGATTTTATTCTGAAAGGTTGAGTCTACTCTGCATGCAGAAGTGTTGCACTGATCTCACCTGCTTATTAGCATTAGCTTTAGCATTAGCTTTGAGCTCACTAAACCATGGGGTTTGGGAACACTACAGGCCTTTGTATTGACTTTTGATGGTGGCGCTGACTTCATATAATGTTAAAGGAGGAAGAGTAAAGGTCACCTGGAGGTCAAACACTACAGACATTTTCCTGATAAAACTTTACTGCTGCTGTCATTGGGATTCTGGTTTATGATAAATAACACCACCTTCACTGCCTTTAGGCTGACCGCGGCAAAAAACTCCTCACAGGTTCCCGGATTTAATCCCCAGAAACGCTACGCCATGCATTCAGGAACAAAACAGTTCCTGTTTGCCAAGGGAAGGAGGTGCAGGAGCGACTCCTGCTGGGCGGCCGGAGCACCCGGATATCCTTAGAAAGATAACGAGAACTTCCCACGTTACGCTCTCCTGGTGAAACCTAACTATTCCAAATGAAAAGAAGTAGCTAAAGATGCTATGTGTTGCAGATGTAGCATGTGGCTAACTCCGCCCTCCACAGGCAAACAGTGGCGTTACGGTGACGAGGACTGCAAAGAGCGTTGGGATCTGGGCATTCCACAATGGGAGCAAATGAGGACAAATCACAAAATTGGAAAAATACTGCAGCAAGATGGCCGCCCTTTGTCTCTTTCAGCAAATAAAAATACATTTCTTATCTTATCATGTATTGTCAGACTTTAAAATCAAGGACTGCATTGTTGCATGTTAGCTGTTTCCACTCTTCCACTCTGCTTTCATTTGGGATCAATTGTTTCTGACTTCTGATTAGCTCTACTGTG
>VXCM01007397.1:0-10414 GCA_014773175.1 Lucifuga dentata | reverse complement strand
GAGAGAGAGAGAGAGAGAGAGAGAGAGAGAGAGAGAGAGAGAGAGTGTGAAGAGCAGCTGCCATGGTAACAGCCTCACAGCTGATGATGCAGGCTGTCTGCGTCCTTTTCTTCCTTTTCCTACCAGCAGCAGGAATATCATGTTACCATGCAGCACTTTGCTTCGTCGTGTTGCTGCATTCTGAGGTTTGGGAGTAAAAAGGTAGAAAGTAATGAGGGGTCAAATACGACACCCAGATACCGTTGCCGTAGGAAACATCCAATCATAGAGGGCCAAATTCTGTTGCTATGCAGCTTATGATGGGTGAAATTAGAGGTTAAGCTTGTTTGTTTGCTAATATTTCGTTCCTTGTTAAATCCGTCCATCCATTAATGAGTTGATCATCCATCCATTATCAATCTGTCCATCCATCCATCCATCCATCCATCCATCCATCCCTCCTCACCCAGATCTGCAGCTTGATCCTCTTGTCGTTGCGATACACCGTCTTCACCTTAAAGTCGATTCCTACGGTGCTGACGAAGGAGTTGCTGAAGGAGTCGTCGGCGTAGCGGAACAGGAAGGACGTTTTCCCAACGCTGCTGTTGCCGATGATCAGCAGCTTGAACATGTAGTCGAAGTTCTGGTCGGAGCCATCTCGCTGGCCGAAACGCTGGTCTGCCTTTGCCATCTGATGATTCAATTTGATGAAAAATAAAAAATAGGATCAGTAAGAAGATAATCAGTTGGAAGCAGAACGAGGATGAAAGCTGCTGGTAATCCTGGAATCTTAGCAAGATTAGTCGATGAAAACTTAAACATCAGTAATATGTCGGTGCTGTTCTTTTATACATTAAAGGACCATACCACCAATTTTGCATGTTTGAGCCTAATATATTCAATTTTCATACATGTTACNATTAAAGGACCATACCACCAATTTTGCATGTTTGAGCCTAATATATTCAATTTTCATACATGTTACGGACAGTTATTTCCCAAAATAAACTGAAATATATTAGGCTCAAACGTAAAACGGATGGTATGGTCCTTTAAAGATTCCATGTTCTGTTGTGTTTAAAGAAAATTTCTCTACACCAGTTCCCTATATACCACAGCCAAATATGATTCTTCACAAAAAAAAAAAAAAAAAAAAAAAACACACAACGCTCAATAGCTGCACAGCACACACTTCCTGTTACACGTAAGCTGTCAGGAATAGTAACGTCAAAGCATGGCAGCCTGAGGCTCTGCTGGTCGACCTTGAGGACTCGTGCAGGAAGGAGCGGAGGCTTGGTGTGTGAATGAATACTGAGCAGCAGATGAGTCACAGCTGAAGATCCTGCTGGGTTCAATGTAGCATGGATAAATGTATCAGTGAAGAGGATGAACAACACAAACATTTAAAGGACCAACCGTAATTTTGCATGTTTGAGCCCAATTAATACTACCTGCAGAAACCAATTTCCTAAACATACTACTGTATTTTAGTTTTCTATTTTTCTAATCCCCCAAATTTTTCTAAATAAAATATTCAGGTGATAAATCCACCTTAAAATTCAATGTTTCACCTGCTAACATTTATGCATGATTGTAGGAGGCACAGGCATTTTTAATTTGTTGGTAAAAGCCGCTTCTAAGGGATTATAGTTCCTGGCGGAGGCATACATTTTCTTCAGTTCTGTGTTGGATTGGTTAAATTAAGTAACTTCAACAAAAATTGAATAGACGTGATGTTTTCTGTGATGGATTATTTATCTTAAGTATGTTTCAAGTCTCTACAAGTTGATTTCTATATCATACTGGAATGAACTAAAACCAGTGACAGTTTGGAAGGTAGGAAAAACAATAATGTATTATAAGTTATAAGAATAATTAATAATATATTTACCGCTCCAGTTGTGTGTTTTGGAAAATGCTTGGCAATAATGTTACGTCAAACATGCAAAAACACTGCATGGTCCTTTAATGAGCTTTTCTGCATTCCTGTTCTTTGGATATTTATGTTATCAGACATTTATCACATGACTGGTTTTAGTATATGAGTATATATTGTAGCCACAGTGTATCTGCAATATGACAATGCAATATTATATAAAGCTTGTTACAATACATGAAAATAGTGTCTTATATTTTTGAAATAGTGCCGAATATTAAAGAACATACAACACAATGAAACTGCTGTAACGTCACCATGGAACGTCAAACACTTATGGACGCGACAGCAAATGCTACAGAAAGGTTTTTAAACATAATGAAAAAAATATGAAGCTGTAGACCTCCTGAATTATTATGGACATGAGATATTAACTCACTATAAAGCCTAAAGAGAAAAGAAGTATGACAGAGAATATAATAGCATATTAAAAATATATATAATCACAAAGCCAATATATAAAGATTATTATGGCAATAGGACAATATCAGGATTGACTGATATTTTCTGAGCTTGACACTTAAGGAAGTGAGCATCTTAATGGAAGGAATAAAATTCCTTATTCGTTTTTGCACATCAGCTGCGTTTATTTGAGCTCAGCTGAGGAAAGTTGAGGCAGCAGCCTTGATTTTGACTTTGATTGTGGCCTTGAACTAGTTCAGCAGCCATCCAACTCACCTGATTTGGCCTCTCAGACTTCCTAACATGAAACGGCTTTAAATGTGGCATGTTTGGCCTCAGAGGAGCATCACCTGAGCTGTGGCAGGTTTTTTNGTTTTTTTTTTTTTTTTTAAATATGGCTTTTATGAAACTGGAATAGACCCTGGGAGAATTAGCTTGGAAAATAATAGTAACAACTCTAAATAACAGCCTTCTTTGCTAGGCTCAAAATTTATCAATCAACCATCTCCACTGAAAACCACAGACTCACTGCATAACCCTCAGATTGTTATGAGATTAGGATTTATGGAAATGCTTTTAATTTGATTTTATAATAAACAGCCGACTCACCATGTACGTAATAGACATTAAGCCCCTATAGGAAACATATATATAAATATTATGGAGATATTATAGAAATATTACAATGAAACACACTCCTATATGAGTTAATATTACAGGTATAGTGTGTTTTTTCATTATTATTATTATTATAATTTAGCAACAATTAAGCACAATTAGGTCACCATGACGTCCCAGACACATTTAAGGACGCTGTAGAAATGGCAGCTTCTATAACATTCTATAATCTGTCTTTAAGAAATACCATAAACATGCTGATAAGAACAGGCCATGACAGGAAAAATATACAGATTCTATGTTAGACTAAACATATATATAACACAGATACTGATTACCATGCCACATATACAGGAGACATATAGAGGAAATATTATAGAGAGATACTTTAAGAAACGAGAAAGACAATGCAGATTATTATAAAGACAAATTATTATGGGAATATTAAAGATAAATAAGGTCATTATAAAAATGTAAAGGGGGCTCAAAGGAACACAACAGGAGCCTATACAGATAAAAATATTACGGAGATATTATAGAACATTACAAAATACAAAGAGACACAATAAACCTGTGAGATTATTTTGTAGGAATATAACAGACATATGACTGAGGTTAATCACTGCTCGGTTGCCATGGACGTTATGGATTTATATCAGTCTATCATCAGGCCTGTGTGTGTGTGTGTGTGTGTGTGTGTCACGGCCAGTCATCCGTGTTTTCTGTCTTTCTGTCCGTGTCTTACCTCTGCTGGGAGGATCTGTTGCTCTCTCTCTCTCTTTCTGCACCTGATGGAGAGATCGGTGATCGGTGTCCGGACTCCAAAAAAAAAAAAAAAAAAANAAAAAAAAAAAAAAGAAAAACGAGCCTCAGTACCTTCCGATCAAATCTGCTTCAATCAAAAATAAAATCATGAAATCAGTAACGAATGTTGTGTCGTTTGTAACGAATAGACATGATTTTTTTTCTACCGAATTCCCGTTAAAACGTCTCTTTCCGCGCAGCTTTTACGCTCAGCTTTCCGCTGACATCCTGCGTTAATTCGAGGTGGAGCGATGGGAACGTTTGCAGGAGTCTGCTGCTGTCACCTCCTCCTAAAAATAACCTCCGCCAGCTCTCTGTGAATGAAGAGGGGAAATGTTCGTTTTCTGCGGGCTGTTTGCAGGCGGAATCTCCGCCTACCGCGCCGCCGCGCCGCGCCGCGCAGGCGCGCAGCGGCAGCGCGTGCGCCTGCAGGTGACTCATCAGAGCGGCACCGAGGCGTGGAGCCTCAGCATCAATTACAGACACATCTTTATTACGTTTCTGCTGCAACACACACACACACACACACACACACACGTTTCTGTGCTCCTTGTTGTCATTTCACTCCAAACTCTCTGATTTATGATGTATTATAGCAGCATTTCACTGGCATTTTACTTTTGCAGCTTAATAACATTATTGTATTATTTAAATTATTATATTTTTATTATTACTCTTTTTTGTTTTATTATTTTTTTAAAAATGAAAAGAGGTAAATTACCAAATATTTTCTATTATTTTACTCCAATGCAAATATTTGCAAATTTTCAGTTTCATAAAATCATGAGTGAAATCCCTTCCAAGTTCTGACATTTTTTTTTTCTTTTTTTTTTTTTTATTAAATGTGACATTTTATAAACTAAACTTAATAATTGTTAGCTGGAGCCTCATGAGACACCATTTTAACGCTAAACTGTTAAAATGTTAGCATCTTGTACAAACTGCAAGCATGAATTAAAAAGTTACAGACAACTGTGATATTCTTATATCCTACATTTGCATTAGCACATAAATAATATGCTAATTGTTAGAATTTTATAGAAACTGCAACCATGTTCACATTTATCATGCTATTGACATGCTAACATGCTACTGTGAGCAAATGTAAGGATATAAGAATGTCACAGTTGTAAATTTGTAATCCATGGAACCTTATTTTCTGCTGTGAGAATTACAGCATCTTTTTACTAGAATTGATACAGAATTTTAAAATTAGAAACTTACACGCTGTTTATTGTCCGTGTGTGTTGTGGTTTTGGTGCTGCATGAGGCGTCATATTGCAGGTTTGTTTCATTGATCTGGTGCTTCGTTGTCTCCAGAAAAATCCAGCAAACTGAAAATATGGCATACTGGAATATGAGTGTCTTAAAGGACCATACCATCTGTTTTACGTTTGAGCCTAATATATTCAGTTTTCATACATGTTACGTTACTGACAATCATTTTCCAAACGATAAAACCGTATTTCAGCTTTCCTGATATTTTGCTAAATCTCTTAATCTTTCAAAATCAAATATTCAAGTGATACACCCACCTTAAAAATCCATGTTTCTCCTGCTAATAGTTACACAGCCTTATGAAGTCACGGTCCTTTAAATTTTTCCATAAACGCAGGTCTTCTTTTGGGACTATATTCCCCGGTGGAGGCATACATTCACTCCACGCTTTTTATTGAGCTTAAACACTAAAATTACATAACTTCTAAAAAAACCTGAATACACGTCTTGTTGGTGATGATGGATTACCTATCCCAAGAACGTTTACAGTATCAACAAGTTGATTTTAATAGCAGAATGAACTGAAACCAATGGAGGTCTGGAAGGTAGGAAAAACATTTTTAATTCACCGTTCCAGAGTATGCTTTGGAAATGATTGTCAGTAACATTACGTGTATGAAAATTGAGTACATTAGGCTCAAACATGTAAAATGACGGTATGGTCCTTTAACCCGTGGACTGAAGGAACATGAAGGAAGCAGCTTCCTACAAATGAGATCCAACGTTTATTCAGTCCAGCTGATATTTTTAGCTCGTATCCAGCGTTACGGCTGAACAGCGGTAACGTGGGTCTGACTTTGTGATGTTGCAGCAGGTATGTTGCCATTGGCAATTGATGGGAAACACCTGCTGTGACATCACAAAGTGGGTGTGGTCAGAAGGTCAAAGTCTGGACCCACAGAGAGCAGCACAGCTGAGACTCAGCAGTGCAGTGGATCCATCACTTCAGTCCATCCAGACTTCCTGGTCTCTCTACGAGCCTGCGGGGGCCACGGCGGCCCCTAGGCCGCTCTGCTCCAACGCCGCTATCACCGACATGTGTTTGAAGTCCGCTGGACGGTGGTTAAACGTCTCCACCAAATGGTACATCTCCTTCCTCTGCGTGCTGTAGAACAGCTGCACCTGATTGGCTAAACACTGCGCCTGGTGGACAGTCTGGGAGGAGGGACAGAAGGTGAAATGTTTGTCTGACATTATAAACCGCGGCCAGAAAATACTCCTTTCTGATTGGCTGTTTGTGAGACACTTACTATGACCTTTGGGTCCATTTCAGCGGTCATGAGGACGACGCCCTTCTCGTCCTGCAGGTCTGTGTAGTGGTAGAGGACGAGCTGGCTGGGAGCGTTCTCGCCAAACGTCTGAACGCCGACAGACAAAATGAAGTTAACACACCTGTACATCAGGTAACACCTGGATGGTGATGCTTTGTTATTCGTGGTACCTGGACGTTGATGAGGGAGGTGAAGTGGAGCTCGTGCCCGGACCACTGTCCCACGAAAAACTCATAGCCCTCCTTCTGAGGCACGGCGAACAGGAACTGAAACAGGAAATAGGTGCAACGATGGTGAAGAGTTAGTTAGGTTTTAACGACGACGCTTTGGAGGATCTGATTCTGAGAGCAGCACTTCTTACCATCGGGCAGGACATCGCTCGGCTGAATATCAGCTTGTATATCTGCGTCTGCAATACAGGACGAGCGATGAGGTCGTTACCGCCGTGTGCTGACATGACCCTTTCAGAACAGATTTATCGTACCCGTGTTGTTGTACTTACCGGGACGGCGGCGCTGATCGTGTCTTTGGTGGAGTAATATTTCATCCACAGCTGACAGGAGACAAACAACATTTAACCTCTGAAGCTTCATCAAACACGGGAAAAACTCCAGCTATAAACTATTTAAAGGACCATACCATCCGTTTTACATGTTTGAGCCTAATATATTAAATTTTCATACATGTAACGTTACTGACAATCATTTCCAAAGCATACTACTGGAACGGTGAATTAAAAATGTTTTTCCTACCTTCCAGACCTCCATTGGTTTCAGTTCATTCTCTATTAAAATCAACTTGTTGATACTGTAAACGTTCTTGGGATAGGTAATCCATCATCACCAACAAGACGTGTATTCAGGTTTTTTTAGAAGTTATGTAATTTTAGTGTTTAAGCTCAATAAAAAGCGTGGAGTGAATGTATGCCTCCACCGGGGAATATAGTCCCAAAAGAAGACCTGCGTTTATGGAAAAATTTAAAGGACCGTGACTTCATAAGGCTGTGTAACTATTAGCAGGAGAAACATGGATTTTTAAGGTGGGTGTATCACTTGAATATTTGATTTTGAAAGATTAAGAGATTTAGCAAAATATCAGGAAAGCTGAAATACGGTTTTATCCTTTGGGAAATGATTGTCAGTAACATAACATGCATGAAAACTGAATATATTAGGCTCAAACATGCAAAACGGATGGTATGGTCCTTTAAGATCCATCAAAATGGTGGTAAAGTAAGTCTGACGCCCCCTGCAGGTTTACCTCTGAAATCTCTTCGCCTGTCTTGTCTTGGATCATCTCCAGGTTGAGGATGGAGTTCAGCGTCTGAAGCAGGATCACACATCAGTTACCATGACATGCACACATCATCATCATCATCATCATCATCATTATCAGACAGACTGACAACATTTAAAGGACCATACTTGTGATTTTCCATGTTTCAGCCCAATAAATACCAGCTACATTCAGGTTACGTTACTGACAACTATTTTCCAAAACATAAAATCGTATTTTAGTTGTTGTGCTATTTTGTCAAATCCATTAATCTTTCAAAATCAAATGTTCAGGTGATATACCACCTTAAAATTTAATGTTTCACCTGCCAGAAGGCATGGCTGATTTTAATTTCTATGTAAAAGCTGTCTTCTCCTGGGACTATATTCTTTGGTGGAGTGATTTTCTTCCATGTAGCTCCATATTTTAACGGTTAAATAAAGAAACTTCAACAATGAAAATCAAGACGCCATGTTTGCTGTGATGGATTACTTATCTCAAGTACATTCAAGTCTCTGTAAGTTTATTTTTATAGTGTACTGGAATAAACTGAAACTAATGGCAGTCTGGAAGGTAGGAAAAACAATTCTCAGATTTACAGCTCCAGTAAATACGTTTTGGGAAATGGTTTTCAGGAACATAACATTTATGACATGACATTTATTTATGTATTTATTAAGTACAAACCGCCAGTATGGTCCTTTAACTTCCTTTACATTTTCACAATGACTGAAGAAACAGCAAAGACTGACCAAAAAAATAATAACTTTACTGTCTCATGAGAGGAAATTTGGTTTGCTGCCTGGATTTTAAAAAATAATCAATAACAACAAATATCAGATGAAATGAGTAAATCTGTACGTGTCTGTACACGTACAGATATATGTACATGTATCTATATGTGTGTCTGTACTTCCTGCAGCTGTCTCACCTTGTTCTTAGTAAAACCTCCAGACGCTCCTCCTCCTGCAGCCAACTTGTCCCGCTTCTCCAACTGCAAAGATTTCCACAACAAAAATGGCGTCACATTTGTAACCAAACGCTGCGGTCAAAATAAAAAAAAAAAAAATATATATATATATAAACAAAAATAAATGTTGCATGAGGTGGATGAAGATTTGGTTTGCAGCTGTTTTTAAAGCATTTTGTCCTGTATGGCCTCTGGCTGATGCTGCACCTCCTGCTCCATGAACCCGATGAACTCCGCTTGTTTGGAGTGTCCCAGCAGTTCTTTCACGCCCTCATGCCGTTTCTCCAGCCGGGCCTTGTACTCCTGCGGCTTGGCACTGAAAATTAATCAGACGAATCAGTAAATCACCAAACAAGCTAATCTGAAGGAATAAAACCCCCATCAGTCTCTGCATCATCTACTGTTTAACTGTGATGTCATTAATTATGATTTAATTTATGCTCACGTTCCCTCAACCTGCTGTGTTCATTCTGCTTCGGTAATTAATTTCCCACAGTGCATTTAATACACTATTATAATACCTCAACATATAATTAAAGAAATTAATAGGTATTTTAGAAATCCAGTATCTTTTCAACTGTCAAAAGCTCATTGCTGTTCCCTTAATATGCAGAGACCAAAGTGAACTTTTAAGTATTTTATTGTTTCTTAGTCATAAAAGTTTAGCTGTTAGTGTATTGCATAAAATACACTGAACCAAATCCCGTTAAAAGTCTCACACATTGAAGCATTTCTGCTTATCGCAAACACACAAATTTATAGTAAATCAATTAAACCTACATATCTGAATCATGAAGCTCTATTTATAATTTCGGTGTAGTTCTGACGTTCAAAGCCGCATTTATTCACTCTTTTTTTTAATCAGTTTTGAAGGGTGCTCATTGGTTTGTTCGCAATTTGGAAGTACATGATTAATGAGAAAATAACCGGGAAACTGTTACAAAAGTTTAAAATCTATTAGCTTATATACATCTTTTTTTAATCTGCATGTTAAACGAATGGAGTAACAGACCGTCATGATTTAGTAGAGATCTGTCTGTTTTCTGTAAATGGTCTGGCCGCTTTTCTATAACCAAACGAACTTTAAACTAAGAGATTTTGTAACGGGGTTCCGGATGAAGAGGGAGCGCGGCGGTTGGCGTTTGTCGCCCAGCTGACCTGCGCAGTTTCTGGATCTTCTCCTGGTATTTGCCGTAAAACGGGTTTTCCTCCAGCTCCGGCTCTTTCTTCCGGACAGAAAAAGCTCGGAACTGCACCGGGACCAGGCCGGGGATCAGCGGCCTGATGCCGGTGGCTCTGACCGCTAACATCCCCCGGTACAAACATGACATTTGTACCATCGCCGCAGCCATCTTGCCATCGCTCCCGTCGCACATCTGCAGTATTCCGACGGGAAACTAGTTCTCCACGTTGGTTCCGGAATGAAAAGCAAACTTCGTGTATTCATTAAATAAACCCAGTGTTTGTTTGTTTGTTTGTTTTTTAACTAATATTCACAGGAATTTAATGGGTCACTCTACAAATATTTAGCTTAATGTATTTCCTGATTAGAATTTGCAAAATATTCGAGGCACAAATCTATGTACTGTAAATTACATAAGAGGACAAATGTGTTATAACCTGTTATAACCGCCTGTGTCTGTGCTGTTATCAGGTTACTGTTTTATGTTTTGTGTTTATGTTATGATACTGTTTTATGTTTGATTTTATCGGTATTTATGTTCTTTGTTAAGTGACTTTGGGTGTCTCAAAAAGCGTTATAAATTATTATTATTATTATTATTATTATCATTATTATTATTATTATTATTAATGATAATAATAATAATAATAATAATAATAATAATAATACATTTTATTTATAGGCGCCTTTCATGGCAC